>JBBCBC010000035.1:17164989-17380737 GCA_037126765.1 Stenogyne calaminthoides
ATTCTTCACTATAAACTTCACTTTCATTGTCCATCTCTTCCAGGGACGGACCCAGGAATTTTATATTGCGGGGCACAAATAAATTATAAATATAAAATAAGAAGTTCTTTCTATATAATATCTCAAGTTTATTACGATTGAAATCTACTAACTTTTATAGATTAAAATATTTTCATAATTGATTCAATATCAATACTACTAAAATCTTCTCTCTTATGAAATTTTATCGACTGAAATATTTTCAGACTGTATGTTGTGTGGGATTTTTTTGAACTTATGGTCCCACAGGACATGCCCCCTCACGATTTTGGTCCCAAACCTTACATTTTTGGTCCCAAAGTTAAATTTTTTTACACATTTGGTCCCGCGACTGGAAAAACAGTCCAAAATTCCGTCAAATTCGCGCGTCCAGAACACTCGCCCATCAGTCAAACGTTAATAAATAAATAAATTTTTTTAATAAGAATAATATAAGTATATTTTTCGCATTTTTCTCTCATTTCCCCCAAATCAAATCAGACGAACGAACCCTAACCCACACAAATCCTTCCACCACCACCACCGGCGATTTTCTGAAGACACACATCTCATCCTGAAGCTTCTTCTCGGCAGTTTCGGCCAAGTGGTGATTTAATTTCTGAATAGGGGGTCGTGCAGCTTCGGTTGACGCGGGCGGTGTTGGAGTCTCCGGCGGCGGAGCTGGGGCGAGTGTGCTCTGTTTTGTCGGTGCGCCGGGGGGCTGGAGCCACGGCGACGCTGGTGCGGCGGACAGTTGCTTGATGGCAGCGATGGCTTCAGTAGGACTTCGAGGCGGCGCCGGTTTTTCTGGTGACTGACGGCACAGGGGATTATCTTGCAAATACCACACTTTGAAACTCCTTCTCGGTTTTGAGGACGTGAAGGAAGACAAGGACTACTTAATTTGGGTTGGAGAGAAAATGAAAGGTGCCCAAGATCATTTTCAATTAAAATGGGCGCTGAAATGATTTCTGAGTTCATGGGCCATTCCTGTAATTAATGAGGGGCCCTCGAAAAAAATTCAACAATTAATTGGCTGTTATGAGAAGATACAAACTCAATTGTATAATTGTATAATAATTGTATTTTTATTCCACTGGTAACACATTAGATATTAGAAAAGTATTTTATAATGCACTACTTGATACACATTACAAGTGAAATCAAACATTTATGTCCACTATTAGATATTCTCTTTTTCTTCATAAGCACTTAGATTCATATCTATGATTTGTCTTTTTCCCGTCATCCTTCTTATCCCTGTATTGGTCCCAAAGAAGGCATAAATGAGGACGCGTAGAATGAACCACCCATCTGATGCGCATTACCACATCCCGTAGCATTCGGATGCCGGACAGCAGGTGACAAATCTTGAGCACTTGCACCCAAATTGGATACGGACGAGGGTTCCGCCCCGAGTCCAGGCATACTTTTTAGTAATATAAGTCACACCCTTTAGTAATATAAGTCACGCACTTCAGTTATCACTACGATACCCTCTGCTATAATATAAGTCACACCCTTCACTTTTATGAATAATACCCTTTATAGTAAAAAGTCACACCCTTTATAGTAAAAAGTCACACTCTTTAGTAATATAAGTCACACTCCTTAACCAGTTTTATCGTGAAACTTGTTCATCCTATACTTTGCCTTTTGATATATATGGAGCCAAATAATGTGTTTATTATGAAGTCTAATAATATCAATAACAATTTATTAGTATTTTGTGCTAATGTATGCTCTACATAAATAAATCTTAAACTATTTAAATAAATAGTGATGCTTTGGGCACCTACCCCTTTTCGTAACACGAGATTTGGGTTTCGGTAGGAATGTTGATGCTATCCAAGCAAATGATCGATTTTGTGATGCTTTGGGCACCTGCCGTCTCTCACTTCTAGGGTTTCGGATTGATTTTTTCCTATTTATTGGACCTGTGTGTCTCTTTCTTTCTCCGTGTCGAGAGCTTTGTTTTCTCCTTCGTTGAGAGCGTTTTTTCCAGTTTGTGTGATTCCTTTTGTTTTCATGGAGAGACTTATGGAGAATCTTAACTTATCTCCTGAGGAAGACGATGCTTTGGTTATTGAGGACGACGGCGATGATGTAACAGGCTCGGAACTTTGTTTGGTGGGCCGTTTTCTCACTGACCAAGTGATTAACCCTAATATCATGAAGGGTAGAATGACTGATTTGTGGAAACCTAAGAAGGGGGTGCAGATCCGTGATATCGGTGGGGGTCGTTATCTATTCCAATTCTTTCACTTGATGGATCTTCAACGTATCATGGCTTCTGGACCATGGTCATTTGGAATTCATCCATTAGTGCTTCATCAATTACAGAAGGGGGAGAGCCCGTTCCAGGTTCCATTGAATACCCTAACCTTTTGGGTCCAAATAACCAATATTCCAGTTGGTTATTTCAAGGAAAAGATTGGCGTATCTCTTGGAAATTTTATAGGCCGATTTCTAGAGTATGATGAATACAATAAATCAGCTCCATGGCTGCCAATTATGCGAGTTAGGGTTGAAATCGATGTGAACGAACCACTAAAGAGAAAGAAACGATTGATAACTGGCAAGTCATCCACGGTTGTTGAGTTCGCTTATGAAAGGCTCCAAGTATTTTGCTTTGTGTGTTGCAAGTTAGGCCATTCGGAAAGTTTTTGTGAGATACTGTTTAATGCTAATGGTGCAGAGGTGAAGAGAGGATGGGATACTTCGATCAAAGCGACTCCTCGTCGTGCTCAAGTCGGGACGAATAGTAGGTGGTTGAGACAAGGAGGGGAAGAAGCGTGGTCTCCGGCAGACGGCGGAGGAGGCTCAAATGCACCGACTAGGGTTTCGCCGAACGTGATGCGCAAGAATCACGGGATTGGGGAGGATGTGGCGGGATTTGCGGGGAGATCCTATATGGGTGGGAAATCTGATTTAATGAGGCGAGGAAATATGGTAATCAAATTATGGCAAACATTGGACTTACTAAATCTGGGGTTTTTAATAACCCGTTTTACGGGCAAGTAAATGAAGATGAGTTATCCAGGGAAAGTGATGAAATTGCCATTTTGGAGATGAAGAAAAGGAAAAGGCTCGAAGCTGGAAAGATGCCGCTGGAGATAGAGGAAGGAGAAGTTGCAGAGAATGAGGAAGATGACATTGAAGATATGAGTGACGGTGATGATGCTTAGTAAGCATTTTTTAATGGCGGGCCCCAATCATGGGGCTTGCCAAGAGTAATGATCCTGTTAAGTTGGAACTGTAGAGGTGTGGGTCAGCCGGCTACAGTTCCTGCTCTTTGTGAGCTTATTAAAGCTCATCGACCCGATATTGTGTTTTTATGTGAAACTCTAGCTGTGTCTGCTAGGCTAGAATTTGTTCGGTTGAAAATTAAGTTTCCTAATTGTTTCTCAGTTGATTGTAATGGTCGTAGTGGTGGTTTGAGTATTTTCTGGAATAATAAAGTCACATGTACGCTTCGTTAGAGAATTCCGTCTCATCTAAAAATCATATTGATATGGATGTTGAGCATTGATTTAATCTAAACTGGAGGTTGACGTGGTATTATGGCCACCCTGGCCGTAATAGAGGACATCTTTCGTGGGATTTGTTGAGGACCTTAGCTAATCAAAGCGCCTCGGCCTTGGGTTTGTATAGGCGAATTCAATCTCATTAAAAGCTTTGGGATACCGGGGAAGAATGGGCGGGTTTTAACACCCACAACATTTATTCCGGGGTTTAGAGATATTGCAATTGATTATTGTGATGATAATCGGATGTGGGTTTATCGTGGTCACCAATACACATGGTTTAAGGGAAGAGGATCTTTCGTGGATTTTGTTGAAGAGAGACTAACCAAAGCTATGGGGTTCTGGATGGCACGATTTCAATGATTTCTTTGGGAGCTGGTCAATCTGATAGCTCACACACGGAACATTTAATCCGGGGTTTACTGGATATAAGTCCAATTTGATCTTACGGATGGGGCAATTTTAGGTTCAAACCAAGAACAAATGGCTCAAGAGGAAACCCTGGATTTTGTGGTAGATAAGTGTTGGAAAGGATTTTTTATGATTTATGATGTGACTAAAAGACTTCTTGCTACAGCTGAAACACTTACAATCTGGGGAGATCATGTTCGACTTCTTTTTAGATATAAACAAGCAACTGGAAGAGGAAATTAAATCTTTGCAAGTTCAGTGAGAGAACAAATGATTAGAAGGGTATTCGGTTGAGAGAGGTAGGAAGCAGTTGGAAAGGATTTATTGATTCGGGAAGACTAAAATGCATTGGAGGCAACGGTCTAAAGTTTATTGGTTGAAAAATGGGGACCTTAATACTCGATTCTTTCACAGGATGGCCTCGGCTAGAAGAAAGGTGAATCGTATTGATAGATTGACAGATGCTAATGGGGTTAGTAAAGAGACACAAGAAGAGCTGAACAATTTAGTTCTTCATTATTTTGATGACCTGTTTTTGCAGTAGTAATTGGAGGATAGTGTTGTTGAAGGATCTTTGGAAAGTGTACGTCCGTTTATCACTCCGGCTGATAATGAGCTACTTGTTGCAGATTTTACTAGAGAGGAGTTCAAAATGGCTATCATGCAAATGCATCGGACAAGTCACCAGGTCCTGATGGATTCAACCCGGCATTTTATCAGAATTTCTGGTCTACGGTTGGGGAAGATATCTTCATGGCATGCACAACGTGGTTACGAGAAAGGGCATTTCCAGATGGCTTGAATGACACGGTAGTTACCCTTATCCCGAAGTGTGAGAATCTGAGCTCAATGAAGGATCTTCAGCCAATATCACTATGTAATGTGGTGTATAAGATTCTCTCCAAAGTATTATGTAATCGGTTAAAGAGTTTCCTTCCGGATTTGGTGGATGCTTCTCAATCGGCTTTCATTGCAGGGAGATCAATTCAGGATAATATTCTTATTGCTTTCGAACTAATACATACTATGAAGAAGAAAATTAAAGGGAAGACGGAGGAGGTGGCTCTGAAAGTGGACATTAGTAAAGCTTATGACAGGGTGGACTGGAGCTATCTTGAAAGAATTCTTCGAAGACTGGGGTTTTGTGAAGTCTGGATTGGATGGATTATGTTGTGTGTTAACTCTGTTCGATATTCATTTAGAGTGAATGAAGACATTGTTGGACCAATTATTCCTGGAAGGGGGCTTAGACAGGGGGACCCTCTTTCCCCCTATCTTTTTATCTTATGTGCGGAAGGATTATCATCGTTGCTAAGACGAGCTAACAGATTGGGACGTTTGCATGGAGGACGAGTGAGTAGGGGTAGCCCAACTATTTCACATTTGCTCTTTGCAGATGATTGTTTACTATTTTGCAAAGCCACCTCTCAGGAGGCGCAATCACTTAAGGACGTTTTTGTCACTTACGAAAAAATATCCGGGCAAGCTATTAATTATAGTAAGTCAGGGACGTTTTTCAGTTCGAACGTTGATGTTGAGGTTAGGAGTATAGTCTCTTACTGGGAGGTATCTTGGTTTGCCTTCACTTGTGGGAAGAAATAAGAAAGATGTCTTTTCATATGTTCAAGAGAAATTATGGGGACAACTTAACACGTGGGGAGACAAGAAAATTTCTAAAGCTGGGAAAGAAGTTTTGATTAAATCAGCTGCACAAGCGATTCCCACGTATTGCATAAGTGTTTTTCTCTTGCCTCCATCTCTTTTGGATGAACTGCATCGAATGCTAAACAAATTCTGGTGGAGCAACGCTTCTCGGCAACTAAAGGAGTGTTATGGTCTAAATGGGAGGACCTTTGTGATATTAAGAGTTATGGAGGTATGTCATTCAAAAATCTTCATATCTTTAATATAGCTCTCCTTGGGAAAATCGGATGGAGGCTTGTGAGTGAGCCTAATGCCTTGGTGTGTCGTATACTTAAAGACAAATATTTTGCTCGTTGTGATTTTCTACCAGCTTCGTTGGGAAGAAATCCTAGTTTTACGTGGAGAGGTATTTGGAATGCACGAGATTTATTGAGGAAAGGTATTCGTTGGAAACGGGGATCGAGTAGAAATGTGAGGATTTGGAACCAACCGTGGTTGAACTCGGCCGAGAACTTCTTTATTAGAACTCCGGTGGTGCCAGGTTTTGAAGACATGGTGGTGTCCGATTTAGTGATCCCGGGAACGTATCATTGGGATGTGGAGGTAATTAACGAAGTCTTTATGGAAGATGATGCAAACCGAATATACCGTACAACATTCCCACCTTGTACGTCGAATGATAAATTGATATGGCACTATGAAAAGGATGGGAACTACTCTGTTAAGTCGGCGTATAAGCTGGCAATGGCTATTATTGATGGTGATGGCCGTGTGATGAATGAGGGATGGAATAGGTTGTGGTCGTGCAGAGTACCGCCGAAAGTTAAAGCATGTGTTTGGCGTATTTGTAAGGGCTTTAATCCTACGAAATCTGAACTGAGGAGACGCCATATGGAGGTGGAGTCGTTATGTAGTACTTGCAACGTCGAACCGGAAACATCGTGGCATACCTTTGTGGATTGTAACTATGCTCGAAGATGTTGGGCTAGTACTCCCATTCACGATCAATTAGAGCAGGCTGTGTTTGATATTGAATCTTTGGCGGAATGGGTCCTGCTGTTGCTGACCAGATTAGATGATGAAATGATCGAGTTGTTTTGTGTAGTCCTTTGGAGATTATGGAAGGAGAGGAATGATAAGTTGTGGAATGAAAAGATGGAGACACCTGATAAAGCTGTCTTCCTTGCTAGGCAGTATTTGATGGACTGGAAACATGCGAGAAACATGGATGGCGAGAAGCGTCGGCGCATGGAGGAGAAGTGTATGAAATGGCATTTGCCTCCGGAAGGATTTATCAAAGTGAATATAGATGCTGCCTTTTTTGAAGACTCAATGGAGATGGGATTTGGGTTTACAACATTTGATGAGAAGGGACAACACATCTATAGTTTGATGAGGGTCATGCCGGGGAATTATCAACCGGAAGTGGGTGAGGCTATTGGATTATTAGAAGCTCTATCTTGGATAAAGCAACTAAATGTTTCAAGAGTTGTAGTGGAAATGGATGCGAAACTAGTTGTGGATGCAATTAATGGTAGAGGTCGAGATGACACTATCTTTGGGGATATTATTGATGTGTGTAGACAGGATTTGTCTAATTTCCAGAATTGTGTGGTGAAGTGGGTTAATCGTGATGCTAATACTTTAGCTCACCGTTTGGCTAGGAGGGCTAGAAGTTTCTCTAGTCCGTATTGTTGGGTCGAGCGTCCTCCGTTTATGGATGGCCTTCCCGATATTTGTTTATCTTGTTCTGTTTGAGAGGCTCTTGTTTCTCTCAAAAAAAAAAAAAAAGTAGGGCAAACTATCCAAAAAATCAGATTTAGAAAAAAAAAAAAAAAAAAAAAAAAGAAAACCAAATGAAATCTACTTAATTTAGGGCAAACTATCCAGAAAATCAGATTTAGAAAAAAGTTTTTAAGTAGTGAGGATTTGTAGTATTTGTGTGCCTCTGTTTGTTGTATTAAAATTATCTCTTAATTTTTATGCTTCACTGCCTCCCTAATATTTACTCTTATAGACTAATATCCGTAACATCATTTATGGTATTAATTAGTTTATAAACTTTATAGTATTAATTAGTTTATAAGTATAGTGGTATAAATTTTATAAAATTACAATTTTTTTGGTGAATTACAAAACATATTTATTTGGTATAAATTTTATAAAATTACAAATTTTTTACTGAATTAATTTTGGTGCAAATTTTTAATTTTTTATAATAATCATTATCTACAAAACATATTTAGCTAATAGGCCAATAGGTTTCAAAAATTCGCATTTTAGAAAACACTCTAATAAAATAGGTATAGTTAAAATTATCTTTAGAAAAGAATAATACAAATGTATAGTTAAAAAGATAAAAAGAGTAAATTGTTAATATGATCTTGATTATGATTTATTTATTTATGTGGACGCTATTTATATAAAATTTGGTAACATAAAGATATTTATAGTGTAATATTAATAATTCCACGAATAAAACATGTTAATAATTTTTAAATTATGCAGTGTTGTGTTGGTAAACTACTTGGCATTCAAGGAACTCTCAAATTTCTAAAGGAAATGAAGTACCAGTGATGGTCTTGTAGAGTCGAATAAATTGAGGATGTATACATGCCTACATGACAAAAGACATTGGCACAATAAAATTTTGTTTATAGCAAAAAACATTGGTTTAAAAAAAAAAAAAAAAAAAAGCTATGTCATATCTATTGAATAGTATGTTTAATCGTGGTTTAGTCTCTTTCTTGCTTAGCACAAATCGTGGTTTCGCCTCTTTCTTGGTAGAGTTACTCTCCTATGCACCAATTGCACTAAACCCTAACCCCTAAACAATGTACCCTAAATTATATATGAATCATTCGGGCCGGGTGAACTATGAACCACTTGGGTCGAGTGAACCATGAACCACTCGGGCCGAGTTTGGGTCCGGGTTGAAAAAAAAACATAAAACTGAAATTAAAGTTAAAATAAAACTGAAATTGAAAAAAAAAAATTAAAACAAAAAAATATTAAAAAAAAAAAAAATTAAAGGCCAATTTTTTCAAAAATAGGAAATTTGACCTTACAATTTTCCAAAAAAAAAAAGGTTCTAATTCTGTTTTGAAGAAATTTTCAAATATAAAAAAAATGGACAAATGAATAAATCCCTCTACAAATGTATTCTACAAATGTATATATTGTTATATCGACAAATAAGAACATTTTTATTATGTGGTTCAATAAATCATTTGCGCTGTATTAAAACAAAGTTTTGAACCATTTAGGCCTACAACTTAAATAGGGAGGAAAAATATATATTTTCCCAAAATTAAACCGGGCCTAAATGTATTAAGCAAAAAAACTGGAAATCGACCATAGGAACAACCACACAACTGTAAATAAAAGGCCGTTGCCTCCATGTAATTCGGGGGGTTGTGTTTTAAGAACAATAATTTATCATTTTGAAAAAATCAGGTGATTAGATTTAATTTCTTGTTTCAAAGTAATCCTGTAATTAAGTTCAGACGTTTTTACAAATTTTGATATAATCTCAACAGACGTTTCATACAAATTTTAGACATAATTAGACATTGGAAAAAAAGTGTAATGCTTGAAAAGGCTATTGGAGAAGTGGAGAAGACGAAATTTTTTTTTTAGGACACTATATAACTATGGGAGGGTGCCAAGAATAAAAAACACTATATTTTGGGCTTCCAAATATAGGATAAAATCTTTTAAAATATTGATCAATTATATTGAAAAAATTGTTATTTTTCTGGCTATGTTGAGATCAACACCTTCAATTTCGCCTATTTGAGAGCCCAAAACATAGTGTCCTAGTCTTGGCACCCGCCCAAATTTAATGTCCTAAATAAATTCCCTTCGTCTAGCTCCACCTCATAGACTTCTCAAGAATTGCACTTACTTATCCAACACTAGATTTATCATTTCCCCCATGTATGAGAGCAAATCTATGTATGAAACGTCTGATTGAATTTGAGGATCTAAATTAACATCCTGCAGAATATCAAATCAGAATTCCAATGAACGTCTGTTTTCTCTATGCTTCCTGCATAGTTAGTTAGAAGTTAAATATCGACAAAAGTGGATCGGAACGTGATTAAACTATAACCAAAACCATTCCATTCATCTATCATTGTCTATAAACAGTCATTCAACAGTCATTGATTTTATAAAAGTGCAGTTTAACAAAATAAAATTGTTACCAAAGTAAAAATAGTAAGATACAAGTAAAGTATCAATGCAAAAGACTAATAAGGTGCTATAGATCCATAAAAACCTTGGTGATGGTACATGATTCAATGAACATTAGAGCAAACAAACTAAATGATATATAAAAAAAAAACAAAATGAGATCTACCTTCACTGTTTTTCCTTTTCAGCAGATCTGCAAGAGGAATTGAGGTCTGTAGATTAAATCGAGCTTGCTCCTGTTATATATACAAAGTTTGAACAGATTGAGAAATTGAGATCGGATTTTAAATATAAAAAATGGATAGAGAGAGATATGAAATTAATAAATAGAAGATGAAGAAATAATTCAGAAAACATAGAGGAAATTCAGAAAGCTTCAGATCTATGTAGATGAAAAAAAAAAAAAAAAACCAAATGAGGTTTCTATATATGTACCTTCACTGTTTTAGCTCTTGAGCTAGCATAAACACAAGTTGGATTTCAGACAGCAGCTCCAAGAGATGTTTAAAGTGTAAGAGGAAATAACAAGTGTTGAGGGTGGCTGCTGTAGATGTCTTCCTCCTTTTATAGGTGCTGCATTAGGGTTTCTTGCCCTGGGCCTGCCCCCTTGTACTTGAGAAATGGGCTCGGGCCCAAATACTTCTTTCTTGCTCTCTTGTCTTCTTTTATACTAAAACATGCAACATGTTTATACTAAAACATGCAACTCTTTTTATAAACCTTTTACAGGAAGCTGCCTTGACAGCCAAAGCGAATTGAAGAGATGCGGAAATGTAGTGGGGCAAAGAAGAAAAATATATAGGAATTGAGGGTGGTTGTTCATAAATATATATATATATATATATATATATATATCCATGTGTGTATACATGTCTCTGGAAAAAACTATTTTCACATGTTTGGCTTTAGAGATATTATATATAAACATGATGTTGTAATGTTTACAACTATTTTCACATGTTTACAACTATTTTCTAGAGATGTGTTGTTAGAAATTAACTCTAACAACTTTCTTTAAGGGGTTGGTTGTGTTAAAGGGAACACGACTTAGTTAAAATTCGTTTTGTTGATGATTGACAAAAACATTCTAAGTACTGAAATATAGTTGAGCTTTAGAATACTTGATACGCACGTAAACCAATCGAAGTGCAAATCAGCCCAAATCTTATGAATAGAAGAAACTAGAGCAAACTAAGTCTGTCAACAATTTTACGGATAACAAATAAATGAAATGTCAATCTATTCGATGACATAATAAAGATTTCAAAAATATGTATTAAAACCGTTCATTTGTCAAGATTTTTTTAATTAGTATGAGAATACATTGACCAACACATTAGTGAACATTAATGTTGCATCAACAAATTTTGATTTTTTGCTTGCAATAAATGTTCTCAATAAAAGTCGAAATTGGTAATGGTTCAATTATAAGATTAAATATATATTTTTGCTATTTGATATATTTCAATAATCAGCCCATAATCTTGTTGATTCATAATAGTCCAATCTAGAAACCTGGAGATGGCAGCTACAAATGATAAACTGGGTGCCATTTTATGTCAATTTTAATATGCTGCTGGTTAATTTATAGTAGCATTTTGATACTATCAACTTTTTTTTTTTTTTCTTTTGTAGAGCCTATGATTATTGTAGATCTGATTCTGCAAGATGACTTAGATTCATAATAAATATGTTCTTTTCCCATCAATAAATGGTAGGGTAATCAAAATGGTCCCCACCATTTGTTTTAAAGCTTTTTTTAAGTAGTACTCAAATACCAAATTGAAGTTCTAGTCTTACCGTGAAATAGTCTCATACAACATTAGTGAAATAGTCTCATACAAATGTGGCATCAACTATAGCGGTGATGTTACGTATCAAGTATTCAGAAATATAAGAAACATTCAGTTGTAAGAAAGGTTTTTAAATCACCAACAAAATCGGCTTTCTAGCTACTAAATTGAGAAGTTAAATTACGTACTCATTAACAAAAGTCACATAAATAGCTTCTGGTATATCTCTTTTCGTTTTTCAGTCTTATGTTTTCTGTTTTTTAATCTCATTTTGTTTGTTTGCCGCTGATGTACTACAATTTCTTTTCCTATGTTGTTTTTTCAATTGATTAATAGAGTAAAAAATTAAAAAAATTATTTTGTGCAACCTCACTCCGATAATATCGAAGATCTTGTAGGATCTAAATTTTGAGAAACCCCACTTTGATAAAATCGAAGATCTTGCCGGATTCTACTACTTGTTTTGGGCAGTTTGCAGTTAATAATGGTTTTGGTTATGTTCAGTTCATTTTAATAATAATTTTTATTTTGATGTAGTTCTAATGCATGAAGAAGCATGAAGAAAATGATTCCAATATTAGAAAAAGATCTGCATCCAAAGAATGTTATAAATTTAGATCCTCAAATTCAGTCAGGTTTACCCTTAACTGCTGGTTTATATGTACGCGTCCAATCGAGCCAGACAGCAGGATAAACTGGGTGTCATTTTATGTCAATTAAATTATAGTAGTATTTTGATATCAAGTACTTGTTTGGTTGTAGAGCCTATGATTATTGTAAATCTGGTTATGTATGCTGATTAGTAGTAGTATCTTGATATCATGAACTTGTTTGTTTTTAGAGCCTACCATTATTGTAAATCTGGTTATGTATGCTGGTTAATTTGTAGTAGTATCTTGATATCATGAATTTTTTTTTTTTTGGAAAAACGCAAAATTACAAAGCCGATCTTAGAGAGTACAGATAAATAACATCCTACACAGCTCCCACACACCACTCTAGCCTCGTACTTGTTTTTCCGATTCCAATTTATACATAAATTCGGTTCTCTCACCACTCGCTATAAGTACACCAAGGCTTGATACAATTTCTCACTTTCAACCATGTTTAAATTTAATTTGATGATTATAAATTTAATTTGTTTAAATTTAATTTGATGATTATATGCAGGGAACATGTTTAAATTTAATTTGATGATTATAAATTACTTTGGGAAGTCAAGATTACAAATACCTATATTTTAAGGGTTATGTTAATGAGCAACTTAATTTCTCACTTTTGTAGAAAGTCTGACTTTGTTAGTGTGATTAGTTAGATTTTGTAACACTTGATAAGTAAAAGCAATAGAGGGGCAATCCAGAACAAAAGACACTGGAGTAAACTTGGTTTTTCTGCTTTCTTCTCTTCTCTTGGTTGATTTTGTGTTTTAAGGTCTGAGTGTATTATGTGTGCGGAAAATACAGTTTATGTTTATTTAGGAAAATACTTGTAAATGCCTACCTTTGTTGATTTATAAGCAAATGCCCTGGAAAATATGAAGAACAATCACTAAAAAAAATATATTCTGGTGACAAAATTATTGTGACGAATACAAAAGTCATCACTAAAGTATATGTTTTCGTGACAACCTGCAAGTCATAAAGAAGCAAGGTCGGTTACAGTATTTTATGAAGAAAACATGCCGGAAAGTATGTTCACTTGTCTCGAGCAGTTTTATAAGGTTCTTCTGGTGTCACTGATGAGATGAAGAAGTGGCACTGATTTCTATAGGAGAGAATATGTGTGTTCCAGTTGAGGAGGGTGGTTTGGGTTTGAGACGATTTTGGGATGTACGTGTTGTGTTCAACATGAAAATTTATTGGAGGTTTCGGTTACCGTCTTTTATGGAGAAAAAAAAAAGATGTTTTAGTCCCATAACTTATCTACAATTTTCGTCCAACAAATTTAAAGGTTCAATTTTGGTCCCATAAGTAAATTATTTGTATTTTTTATGAAAAAAATCGCGAAAAGATATCGTTTTTAGGTCACATGGATGTCACATGTCAATAAAATTTTGTCCTTTTTAAATTTGTAAATTTTAAATTTTAGTTTTGATTTAATTTATTGAGTTATTTACATGAGTAATTTAATTTATTAAGAAACGTAAAAATACAAAAAGAAAAAGATAGTTAGACATTAGCGAGGGTATCGGAAACCCCCAAATTTTACCAGCACGTGATTTGCAATATCGCAATTTTTCGACGAAAATTGGAAAATCAATTTACTTCTGGTACCAATATTGGACAATTGGGTTGAAAAATAGACAGTAAATAAGTTATGGATAAAAAAAACTTATGTTGCATATAAAGACCAAATCATACACTTATTTTGTTGGTGTATCAACGAGATAACAGATATAACCCCAGAATCTTTCACATTTATCTATTAGTGTTGGTGGTTCTCTCACACACCCCTGGTTTTCAACTATGTGCAAATGCACCCCTGGCTTTCAACTTTTCATGTACAGTCCTAATTAATTTAATAAAATTTTCATGTAGAGTCCTCAATTTAATAAAAATTAGGAATATGCCTCGAAGCTTCTAGAATCTCCCTGCCTGTAAAAGGAGGGACAAACCCTAGAAAACTACACCACGGCGCCTCTCCTCCAAAAAATCACACATACAAATTTCTTCAGCCTCTCCTCCAAAAATTCAGAATTAGTTATTAGTTTCATCAGACTAATCGATGAAGGTATATCTCTTTCCGTTTTAAGCTGTTTGTTTTCTTGTTTTTTAATCTCTTTTCGTGTGTTTTTTTTTCTTAACTCAATGCTATTATTGATGAATATTTTAATCGATTCTTAGAGTTGTGAACTCCCTTTTTTTATTAACAATTATATGTGCAACCTCACTTTGTTAAAATCGAAGATCTTGTCAGATCTAGATTTTGGGAAACGTCAATTCAATAAAATGGAATATCTAGTCAGATTCTGCTACTTGTTTTGGACAGTTTGTAGTCAAATAATGGTTTTGGTTATGTTTAGTTCATTTTAATAATAATTTTTATTTCGTCACAGATGTTGCTTTTTATGTAGTAGCTAGGTATGCCTGAACCAATAAGAAGACTACCAAAGTGGTATTCACATATTAGAGCAAGATGTGCAACAGCAAGTGGAATTCATATTAGATCTAATCCGAAGGATGTTAATTTAGATCCTCAAATTAAGTCAGACAAGAATGCACCTATCGCAAAAGCACTCATTGAATTGATGAACCAAGAATTTCCTAAATGGCTCTTCGATTACGCCAACAGTATTATTGAGTCTAGTAGCGAGGCTGAGAGATGATATAGTATGTTACTAGTCGATTTCACTTCACTTTCATTTTACTCTCTTCAGATTCATATATATGATTTGTCTTTTTCCAGTTATTCTTTTTATACCTGTAATATAATAGATTGTGTATATGTTATTAAGTAAATGAATTAATCTCACACATTTCTGCAAGTTCAGACTTTTAAATAAAATAAAATTCTTTTTATTATATATATGCATCATTTCTTCAATTATGACAACTCTAAAAGAACAAACTCTCAAAGATATAAGAGATGGTATGCTATGAAACTTTTGTTCACTGTAAAATTGATTTTTTTTTATTACAGACATACTCTTTAGTAATATAAGTCACACCCTTCAGTTGTCACTACGACACTCTTTGCTATAATATAAGTCACACCCTTCACTTTTATGAGTAATACTCTTTATAGTATGAGTAATACTCTTTATAGTAAAACATCACACCGTTTACAATAAAAAGTCATACTATTTAGTAATATAAATCACACTTCTTAACCAGTTTCACCGTGAAACTTGTTCACACTATACTTTATCAAGATATAATTCTTTAAAGTACTGATCATATCATTGCCCTATATGCAATTTTGATGTATATTGGGCACAAATGACGGTGTCCTGTGGAGATCAATATTAGAACAAATTATGTATACTCGGTTACAATTTACTAGCATTTTATGATGATATTCGCTCCTGAAGCAACAATATTTCGTATTAAATAATAATTCGAATGAAAACTATCAATTTAATTCTTCAAATGAAATTAGAGAATACAAATCAATTGCTGTACGACTTGAGAATATCTTAAGTTATATTATATTTTTTGGTTTATTTTTATTGTATTTAATGAGTTGCTTTTTTTTTTATTGTGTGAAATGACACATTTAGCATGCCATATATGCAGAAAAATTCAACTCAGCAGCTTCCGATGAAAATTAGGGGCACGTGACTGACACGTGGTTAAAACGATGTCGTTTTGGGCGTTTTTTATCGATCTTCAGCAATTTGAGACCAAATCGGAACAAACTGAGTATATGTGAGACTAAATTAAAAATATTGATAATAACATGATCATTTTAATAAAGGTGGAAATATATGAGACGATTCTGGTTTAAATCCCAAATATTTTCAGTAAATGTAGAAATTGGTAGTGGTTCAATTTTAAGATTAAGATATCTTTGTAAATATATATTTGATACATAATCACATTCAAAATTATCATGATAAATTGTTAAGAGTTGTGAAATGGCACGTACGTCTCTCGCTCATCTATTTTTCTTTTTGGCTCGAAACGTCTGTCGCTCATCAACAAATTTGAAAACAACAATATGAAAATCACATTAGCAGATTTTAAGGACGTACGGTAGAGATGTTTATATAATTTCTATTTACATCAAAGCCTGATTTAGTATTCGATGAAACCACACCATATTGAAAGTACACCATATACATATACACAAAGTAAGTGTTTGGTTTGGACTTAATATTTGAGTCTATAAGTCTGGTTGTTCGTAGTTTTGATCTTTCTTATTTTGTTGTAATAAAAAAAATTATCTATTTATTTTACGCGACGTTCTGTCTCCACTTGAATATTTGCACAGCACAAAACCAAGATTGTCGTATATCATAAATATTATATATCGAGGGCAAAAAAATGCTCGGAAAAAGTCACCGTGATCTTATATCCTTTAGAGCACTCGGGAATAACAAGGGCCTTAACGAGGGTCTTATATTTGTGAAATAAGGGACCCACATTTGCAGTTGAGATTAAAGGAATCAAATTCGGCAAGTTTGAATTTGAGTCTTGTCTTTCTTTCCTTTTGTTATTCTCTCTCTCCTATTTATTACTTCTTTCCATTTTATTACAAAATGTAATAACTCAGATGATCATAACCTTATCTCAAATCTATTTCGTTTCTCATCCCAATTAATTGTTGACTTCATCAGTAATTAATAATTATTCCTTTTTTTTAAAGAAAAAAAAACAACATTTTATAGTTAAAAATGCATCGCATAACTCAAGTGTATTTTAAAAAGGAAAAAAACTTTTCCAAACAATTATTTGTAAGGAGGAACAAACCCTTGAGTTCTACATCACAGCGCCTCTCCTCCAAAACTCCCACATCAAAATTACTTCAACCTCGCAACTAATTGGCGAAGGTACATGTCTTTTGGGTTTTAAGTCTTTGTGTTTTTGTTTTCTTAATCGTTTTTTAAAGTTGTGACTTCCCCTTTATTTTTATTTCATTTTTGGGTAACAATTTTCAATTTGTTTGTGCAACCTAACTTCAATAAAATTGAAGATCTCGTCTGATCTTGATTTTGAGGAACCTCACACCTCGATAAAATAGAAGATCTTGTCAGATTCCGCTACTTTTTTTGTTTATGTTTAGCTCATTTTGTTAATAATTTTTATTTCTTCACAGATGCTTTTGATGTAGGATATCCAATATAAGAACAAGACATGGGATTCAGATTAGATCTAATCCGAAAGATCCACAGATTAGATCTCATCGGAAGAACATTGATTTAGGTCCTCAAATTCAGTCAGATTCTCCCCGTAGACACCATGCCGGAGCTCAATGGAATGGAGGGATGGCAAATGAGAGATGTCAAACACCATGCCGGAGCTTGTCATATAAACTTTTCAAACTTGTAGTGGTTGAAAAAAATGTGTGGAGTTATCTTCGATTTCATTTGCTATCTTATGATCTATTCCTACATTTGCAACCCGTGGCCGCTTCTTTTTCTCCATTGATTTCCTGCACTATCAACTTCACTTTCATTGTATACACTTAATTAGATTCATATCTATGATTTGTCTTTTTCCAGTTATTCTTCCTATCCCTGTGACATAATAGATTGGTTTATAAGAGCAGGAATGATGGCTTACAAAATTTAACAAACTAATACTTTTCAGTAAGCAAACTAATAAATTTTAAAATATATTGTACAATATTTACATATTTTAAAACATAGTTTCCTACATTTTCAAGTTTGTAAAATTATTGTCCTTAAAATACAACTCCCCTAAGTTACTGTCTTGAAAATATATTGTAGGACAATCGAGCCCAAAAATCTGAACATGAATTTCAGCTTATCTAAAAATCTGAACATGAATTCAATCTCATCTAAAAATCCGAACATAAATTCCATCTTATCTAAAAATTGAATCATGAATTCAATCGTATTTAAAAATCTAAACTTGTAGAGAGGGGTGAAATCAGTTTGTTTGCAGTATATTTATTCCCTTAATACCCCCCCTCACTCATGAGCTTAAATTCTCAACTCCATCATGAGACTTG
The DNA here is from genome assembly GCA_037126765.1 of Stenogyne calaminthoides. NCBI lineage: Eukaryota > Viridiplantae > Streptophyta > Magnoliopsida > Lamiales > Lamiaceae > Stenogyne > Stenogyne calaminthoides. The sequence goes on from JBBCBC010000035.1 coordinate 17,183,216, forward strand.
AGGTCCATTCAGTACAATTCAGACCCATTGCTTTGATGTCATGAAAGATATCAATATCATCCAAAATTCCAAAACTTGCAGAGAGGTATAAAATCAACAGGGAAAAATATTTTTTTAGGACAATAATTTAGGGGGCACTGTATTTTAAGGACAATAATTTTACTTGAGTTGTACACGACAGCGCCTCTCCTCCAAATATCTCACATCCAATTTTCTTCAACTTCACCACTAAGCGGTGAAGGTATATTTCTTTTGGTTTCTAAGTCCTTGTTTTTTTGTTTTTCTCCTTTTCTTTTGGTTTTTTAATCGATTTTTAGAGTGGTACTAACCTGCCTTTTCATATTTCTTTTTTGGGTAACAATTTGATTTTATTCAACTTATAAAATCGAAGATCTTGTCAGATCTTGATTTTGAGGAACCTCACTTCGATAAAATTGAAGATCTTGTCAGATTCCGCTATTTTCATTTTAATAATTTTAATTTTTTATGTCACAGATCTTCTGATGTAGGATATAATGCATGAAGAAAAGGATTCTGATATAAGTACCAGCGAGATTCGAATTAGATCTAATCCAAAAGATCCTCAAATTAGATCTAATTCTAAGAATATTGATTTAGATCCTAAAATTCAGTCAGATTCTCCCGGAAGACCTCTCAAAGTGCTGCTTCCGGAGTATTGGAATGGAAGGATGGCAAATGGCATTGGTGTGGTGATGGTTGCGGCGTCACTTTTTCAGTGCTATCAACTTCACTTTTCGTACTCTTGCTCTCCCAATTGCACTTAGATTCATATCTATGATTTGTCTTTTTCCAGATCATTTTCATTCTATATCTCTTCCGATGCACTTAGATTCATATCTATGATTTGTTTTTTTCCAATCGATCCTTCTAATCCCTATGGCATAATAGATTGTATATATGTGCGTTCCTTTTTCAAATGTATTACTCTCAAAGACATATTTCTTCAAATTATTGCATCATATCATTGCTCTATATGACTAATTTTCAGTACATAGGAAAGTCATATAAATCACCAACAACCCGATACTCTACAAATATTTCCTATATAAGCATGTATACGATTTCCCATGAATAAATACACACCTTAATTATGGATATGTATGTATGTTTGTATGAAACCTCACTTTCACGTATGTGCAAATATTGGAACGGCAGTAGAGCATCACATAAAATAAATTAAGAAAATTGTATTACCATCCCACAAACTTTATGTATATGTACAGGGAAAAATATTTTTTTAGGCCATAACTTGGTGAGTTTGTGTTTTAAGGACAAGAATTTAAGGACTTGGAAATGTGGGACAACATATTCTAAAATTTGTAAATATGGAATAATATATTTTAAAATATGTACATGTAGGACAATAGAGTCTGAATAAGCTTAAATTAGGCTAAAATGTCATGTGAGATGCACGATTGTCCTACATTTACAGATTTACAGACTTGTGAATGTAGGATACTATGTTTCTAAACATATAAATTTAGGACAATCTTGCAAGCCACGTAATATTTCAGCCGATTTGGTCTTATTAATTCGAGCACAATTAATCAATTTCCATTTTCATTTCTCAATATTAAAGCACATGTGTGCAATTTTGGTCCTATTATGTACAATTTTCATTCTTTTATGTCGGAAATTTAATTGTCGCTAGAATTGAACACGTGTGTGGTAGCTGATTTTATGCCAAATTAATGAGTTGGAGCTCCACATCATATTCTTTTGTTCATTTTTAATCCTTTTATATATATTTATACTATTAAAATTATAATAATAAGGATAAATACAACAAATTTAAGAATTATGAAATATAATTTATCAATATAATATTCTTAAAATTGCAATTTTATTATTATAATTTAAAATTTATTTTTTAGAATCTGTGAAATGAGACAATATGTTTTAAAATCTGTAAATGTAGGACAATCGAGCTCGAATAAGCCCAAATCGGCTGAAATGTCACGTGAGTTGCACGATTGTCCGACTTTGTTGATGATTGACAAAAATATTCTATGTATTGAAAATATATTTGTGCTTTAGAGTACTTGATGTGTACGTAATTTAATCGAGGTTCATATATACCAACCCAAATCTTATGAACATAAAAAAATAGAGAAAAAAAGTTTTTTGGTTCCGTAACTTTCCTGTCTTCCGTTTTTTGTCCCAAAAAATTTAACTATCCAATTTTGGTCCCATAACTTTTGCCTTTGTCCAAATTTGGTCCTATTTTCGTTGGAAAAACGAAAACGGTGTCATTTTCGATCAGAAGTTAGGGATCTCCATTCGGCCTTCACACGTGGATGCTGAATGTTTTTTTTTTCATTTTTTTAATCCATTTTATTACACATAGATAATTCCAATAATAAATTTAAATCAAAAATCTAATTAATATTAAAATTAAAATCTGCAACTTAAAATAATGCAGTATAATTAACTCTCCTCAACTAAAATTAAAATTAAAGAATAAACTAAAATTATGATGCAACTAAACTAAAATTAAACACTGCAAATTAAAATTAAACACTACAAATTAAAACTTGTAACACTTATATTGTTTTCCTGATCTTCGTTTTTACAACTTTGAAACTAGGGTTCTACACTCAGAGAGAGAGAGCCGCATTTGGAACCGTAACAGACCCCGTCTTTGCGCCGGCGACATGGCGGTTATGCGAAGAAAAGGGACGATGGACTGGGATCGCCCTGATTATGGTAAGTTTCTTTTTCAATTTATGTGGGTATGTGGTGTGGGGTTTACTTTTCTAGTATTTTCTAAAGAATTTATGTGGGTATGTGGTGTGGGGTTTACTTTTCTAGTATTTTCTAAAGAATTTGTTGTGGGGTTTGATTTTCTATGAAAATACTCTCCTGAACATGTGGTATGTGGGGTTTTCTTGTTGTTTAATGTCTTCGACTTATTGCATTTATTTATTGTGGTCGAGAAAAGGGTAGCAGCATTTATGTGGGGTATGTAGGGTTTTGTTGTCGCTGTTGTGGTGTTTATTTTATTATTATGTTTAAAGTGAGCATGTGGGGATTACTTTGTTTATTTTTTGTCTCTGAAGCTCAGTTTTGTTTGTATTTTCTTGGCATTTTGCAGACCCTAAAAGTAAGAATCTTACTGTGGTATTTCATTTTGGGGGGACATTTGAGAATATGCCTATTACTTTATATATTGGGGGTCAAAGGATAATGTATGACTGGGTCACAGCAGATGGATTTAGAATGAGTGACCTAGATGAGTGGAGTACCAATGCAGGGGTTAATGGCCAGAAAAGATTTTATTTGAGAATGATGGACTATAACTTCAAATTGTGTATTGATGATAATGATCTAAGGAACTGGGCTAGTAAGTTTCTGATGGAGGATAGGGAAATGCATATCTATGTGGAGGTAATACATTTTGATGATGAACCAGATTATGAATCTTTTGAAGATCCTGATGATATTATTGGGAATGAGTTAAGTGATGATGAAGTGAGGGCTGGAGCAAGGGATGAAGTGAGGTCTGAAGATGAAGTGAGGGCTGGAGCAAGGTCTGAAGTGAGTGCTGAAGTGATGGTTGAAGTCAGGGCTGAAGTCAGTGATAGGGGCAAGAGTAAGGTTGTGGCATCTGATTCTAGTGAGAGTGAAGTTGACTTAGAAGATGATGTGATTCAAGGTGATGCTCATGACTTTGATGAGCATAGGGTCTCTGAGGAGGATAATGATGGGCCTAGCTATCCTGTTTTTAATCCCAAAACAACATTTGCTCCTGTCTTTTGTTGAAGCAAAACTTAGTATTGTATTTTGTGGTCAGATTCAAGACATCTTTTTGGCTAGAAACAAGACTTCTTAGACTTCTTATTTTATTTTGTGGCTAGTATCCTTGATATTTTGTTAATATGGTATTGGCTAGAAGGAAAGACTTCTTAGACTTCTTAATGTATTTTGTTATTAGGCAGATTGTTAATGACTGGTATTACAACTTATGCAAATTATTGTGCTTTAGAAGGTATTGTGATTGTTGGCAGATTGTTAGAAGGTATTGTGATTGTTGGCAGATTGTTATTGTGATTGTTGGCAGATTGCACAATTATGCAGATTGTTATTTCTTGTAGCTCCATTGAAGGTATTTATGCACAATTAAACACTAAACACCAAACCAAAAAGCATATTAATCAACTAAAGATGAAATACATGCTGGAAATTACATTCAACATCTTAATCAAAATTACACATCAATTCAAAAGCTGAAATTACATATGACATATCATCAACCTATCATCCTATAATTCAAGGTGTTAGTACCATTTGAAAACATGTTACATACTATCTTAATCAAGTAGAAGCATGCCAAAAACACCACAACCATCTTCACCAGCATCCTCTGTTTTCTTCCATTCTCAGATTTCTTGATCTTCAACTTCAAAAATCTTTGTTCTTTCTCCAATCAATTAACATTCTGCAAAATCATGATCATCTCTTCAAGTTTATCAATTTGAGTCTCAAGATTTTTACTCTTCAACTTCTCTTCATTCAACTTTCTCAATAGTCTAGGAATAATTTGTTTTGCTCTGTCACACACTGGTGGATCAAACCACTTAAAATATTTGCAGTGCCCATCACTCCAAGACAATAACAAACATCGGCCACTTAAAATTCGAGCAAATAAAAAAAAAATTAATTCGTTTTTTCAAAAATAATTTCTTACCGGATACTTCTCACCCAAGAAACCTTCGACCAACATTGTCATCCTTCCAACAAGTTACAATAACTGCGAGACGACCACAATAGCAATTGGTAGAATTCGAGCTTCGACTTGATTGAGACATTAGATTAGAGTTGGGGACAGAACTGAGAGAGTGATTCGACCTACAAAGAATGGACTTGATTTGGGATGAACCCTAGTTTTTCTCCTTCTTCCCGTCGTGTGTTGCAATTTGGATTGAATGGGTGACTCTTTTAATTATACTGCATTATTTTAAGTTGCAGATTTTAATTTTAATATTAATTAGATTTTTTATTTAAATTTATTATTGGAATTATCTATGTGTATAATAAAATGGATTAAAAAAAATGAAAATAAAAACACTCAGCATCCACGTGTGAAGGCCGAACGGAGATCCCCAACTTCTGATCGAAAACGACGACATTTTCGTTTTTCCGGCGAAAATAGGACCAAAATTGGACAAAGGCAAAAGTTATGGGACCAAAATTGGATAATTAAATTTTTTGGGACAAAAAACGGAAGACAGGAATGTTACGGGACCAAAAAACGTTTTTTCTCTAAGAAACTAGAACAAACTAAGGCTGACACAATAATTTTACGGATAATAGATAAATGAAATGTCTTTAAGGTTTTCTCTATTGTCTCTCGTTGATTCACATACATACCGTGATTACGTGTATGGTAATTAAGTAAAACCTATAAAATATCGATGTTTCTCATTTTGATATAATATAATAAAAAAATTCCCTTTTATTAGGCAGCCAAATATGGAATATCAATATCAACTAAATATGGAATATAAATTAATTTTTGTTATATTTACTCTTCATAATTAACTCTTGAGAAGAGAAATTAATGCAAAATCAAGGAGAAATTTTAGGGAGTACAAAATTAAGGAAATATTGATGGAATGATATATGAGTAAAATATGGAGAAATGTGAAAAAAATGGTAAAACAACAAATATTTTGAAACATAAAATAAGCTCAAAAGCGATAAACATTACGAGACGTAGGGAGTATATATATATATGTTAAAATCTTTGTTGTGTTTCTTCCGTTCATAAAATTTGCATTGGATTTCCAAGGTATATTCAATAGAAAGAAAGGTTTTTTAATCACCAACAAAGTCGGCTTTCTACTAAATAAAATGAGCAGTCAGGTTGCTAATTAACATAACCCTTTAAATCAAAATATTTTGTAATCTCAAGTTCTGGAAATAATTTATAAACATCGAAATAATCAAGGACGGATCTACATTAAATAAGGGGGGTCACTGGGCCCCCTGGCCCCACTTGAACTTTTTATATGTATATATTTATAATTAAGACACACTTGTATGAGTCGGTCTTATAGTAAAACGGAACATAAATTGTGTATTAACGTTTTAATATTTTGAAAGAATGAATGTTATTTGTGTTAGATTGTACCCTATATCATGTAAAAAACCGTCTCATACGAGTGTTTGTCTCCTTTAAACAAAATATTATGTGCATCATTTTCACCGTACACCACTATTACTAATATTTGTAAAAATCAACACTCTATAAATAAAATGTTGATCTTTAGGTGAGAAAGGGGTAGCGAAATAGAAAAAAAAATATGTATAATTCACATTTTAAATATATATAAATGTATTCGACTCTGTTAATATAAAGTTATTTAGTTCAAATAATTCTCGATAACATATAAAATTTAAAAATGCATTTAGCTACATTATATTATAAATTGGGCCCCCCTCGGAGAAATTCCTGGGTCCGTCCCTGGAAATAATTATCTATTTTTCTGTTCACAAATACAAACTTGAAGTATATTAACATTGTCTATTTGAAAATGCCCCCATATAACAACAGGAGGATACCAAGAAACCAGTTGGATTTAAACTTTTCATCAACAGCCTTCAATTTAATCAACTTTACATTTAGACCCCTCAATTTAATCAAAACTAGGAATATGACTCGAAGCTTATGGAATCTCTTTTTCTGTGCTATCAACTTCACTTTCTCTTTCTCTTTCAGACACACTTAGATTCATATCTATGATTTGTCTTTTTTCCAGTTCACTTTCATTCTCTATCTCTTCCGATATGCACATAGATTCATATCTATGATTTGTCTTTTTCCAGTTCATTTTCATTCTCTATCTCTTCCGATATGTACTTAGATTCATATCTATGATCTGTCTTTTTCTAGTCGATCGTTTTTATATATATATGTGCGTTCTTTTTTTCAAATGATAAAAGAACAAACTCTCAAAAGATATATTTATTCAACATTAGAGCAAATGATTTATACTCGGTTACAATTTACTAGCATTTTATGATGATATGGCTCCATAAACAACATATTAATATTAATTCTAATGATGTGTTTTAATAAAATCCAATAACAACTACATTAACTTACTTAGTATTTTTTACCAGTGTATGCTCCGGATATGAAAAGTATCAATTTAAAAAAATATATTAAATGAATAGACAGTACCCAAATCATATCAAATTAGGGAAAATAATCAATTGTTGTACGACTTAATAATATTCCAGAACCAAGTTTGGATGGTCTCTAGCTTTTGTATACTCTACATGTGTGAATTGAGAGAAAAAACTTTACATGTTTATTTTTATTTTACTTAATTTAAAAAAAGTTATATTCCTGGACAACTCAAATGATCATTTTAGTATATATATATATATACTAAAAAATCCGACTTTGTTGGTAATTTAAAAAATCTTGTATCAATTGATAAGTGAGTTTACAGGTCGCCATCGTTTGTAGTTTTTGTGGACCTCATTTCGTTATATATATTAAAACTCATCTCTTTATTTTTACGCTCTACTGTCGCCGCCCTAACATTTTCTTGCTCTTTTTAGCTCGTTTTATATACTATACACGTTTATTTAGAAATATTTTATAAAATTTTCATTATAATAAATTACTTTCAGGACTCTAGACCTTTTTTTTAACTGATCATTTTAGTGGAGAGCCATAATTGGATGTGATTAAATATAAAGACTTTCTAAGTACTGAATATTAATTAATCATAGGGCTTCAGAATAGTTTTATACGTACGTAAATCAATCGAGTTGCAAGCCAACGTAAGTCTTGTGCATATAAGAGACAAGCGCAAACATAGTTTAATTAATAGATATGATTATATGAACACAAAATGAAATATCAATCTTCTCAATGACAAAAAATAGGGTTCAACACATCTGTAGATAGTAAAACAAAAACCTTCCAAAATATAAACTTTTATATTTTTCTGCTTAAAAACCCCTTTATATAAGGAAGTACCTCTTTGGATTTGGACATTTTAACCCAAAGAGAATTAGTTTCATGGAAAGTCTCCAACGCCATTTACCCCCATTTAATTTTGCAAAGATCCCCCCATCCCACCAAATTAAAGCAAATTTTGTAATTATATCATAACAAATATTGTTGTTTTGTAGTTAAATTTTGTAGATAAAAATAAGTGAAAATATCAGATGCTTTTCAAATGAGTCAAGCTTTTTGCTCTCAGTTTCTCTCACGCCTAATTACTTCCATTGTGAATTCATTCATCCACAAGTTTCATGTGACAAGTCTAACGAGTTAATTGCACCTACTCTTATCAGTTTTGGTCCCATAGGAATCTTTGATATCTTGTTCAACTAAGGATTTTTTTTTTACGCCTAGTTTATCTATAATGTTAGAGTTTTGAAAGCTCATATCTTTTATTCTGTTTTATATTTTTGTCTTATATTTTATTATTGGATGTAACAAAATATAATTCTATCTAGCACCTCTAAAGTAGGAGCAGTTGAGAGTTAGTGTGGAACAAGGGACACAACTGTAGCCCAGAATCATTGTATTTTGAATGGAATGTTACATATTTTTTCTTTAGTTAACATCGACTTATATGATATTTAATATATATTAAAGTTTTTTTTTTATTAATCATCTATCGTATTCACAAATTTAAAAATTTGGATCGGCGTGCCCTTCAGTCGAGCTATGAACTTCTAGTTGTACAATGTACAACTTCATAATAAGAAGCTATATATAGAAGGGAATCTACAGCATGAATAAATTAAATTAAATTTGTTCGCACATTTTTATTTTCAAAAAATCCTCTTAACTTTCATGTTATGTTTTATTTCTATCATCTTCAATAACAATCTCTAAATTCTACAATCCAAATATCGTGTCATATAGTTGTAAATTTATTTCTAATTCTCATCTGGTTAATTTTCACATATAATACCAAAAGAAACAAATGATTCCCCCTATATACATACATATATATAGGTACTCTACAATTATATTTTTATAATTGTTGCAAGGAAAAAAATAAATCTGCAAACAAGAACACATAAATCATGTGGTTTACTAACAAAGTGCTAGCTACGTCTACGGACAGATAAGAAAATATGCTTTATTATGTTGAAATATGGTTACAATACAAAATGCCCTAACAAAATGTCCCAAAACTGATTCCGAGCCCAAATACAACATACACCTTCGAATAACTAATAGTGACAGAAAATGAATTAGGATTTAATTGTCATTCAAAATACACAGCGCTTGAAATACCACAACACTGGATACACGGATGTCCATTGGAAAACACATATTAGATCTAACCTGAAGGATGTTATTTTAGATCCTCAAATTCAGTCAGACGTTTCGTACAAAAGTCTGCTCTCACAAAGGAGGGAAATGATAGACGTAGGGTTGAATAAAAAAGTGTAATTCTCGAAAAGACTATTGGAGACGTGAAAAAAGACAAGAATCTTTTTTCTGGACACCAACTACAGACGGGTACCAAGAATAAGACACTATGTTTTTGTGTTCTCGTAGGACAAAATCTTTTAAATTTTGTTCTACATCTGAGAGCCCAAAGCACAATGTCATAGTCTCAAAACCCTCCCAAGATTCAGTGTCCTAAAAAAAGTTCCCATCGTCTAGCTCCACCTCATAGACTTCTCGAGCATTGCACCTTTTACTCCAACACTAGATTTATCATATCCCTTCTGTATGAAAGCAGATTTCTATATGAAACGTCTGATTGAATTTGAGGACCTAACTCAGCATCCTGCAGGGTAAATCAAATTAAAATTCCAATGATGCGATACAAATCTCGTTCTATATTTTCACTTGTTGACTCCAAAGATCTGTTCTCTCTCCGCTTCCTGCACAAATGTTCTGAAAGTTACATATCTAGAAAAGGGACATAGCTACAAGTGGATTATAAATTATCATTTTGTTATTTCGATAGTACACAGAAAAAATTACAACTAGATACAAGATTGAGTAAACCATTACAACCAGATACAATGTGCAGAAATTTGAACTAAAGTACGTGGCACTTTAGTTTAAATTTGAACTAAAGTGCAGAAATTTTCTGCACTTTGTATCTAGTTGTAAGTTTTTGGGTGGCTTTGTATTGGAATGTTTTTCTCCCTAGTACACAATGACATCAACATTAGAGCTCACAGACCAAATGATATCAAAAACAAAATGAGATCTATACCTTGATAGTTTTTCCTCTTCTGCGGAAAGTCAAGTAGAGGAAAGCTTGGCCAAATGAGAGAGAGAAATGAAAATTTAACAAACCAAATGAGAGAGAGAAAGAGTCAAAAGAAAGGCAGGTAGAGGATATAAAGATCTGAAAATGAAGAAATTTACAGATCTGAAAACTTAGAGGAAATGAAGAAATGGGTGTTATAGAGTTGAGGGTGGCTGTAGTGGTAAACTTGGTTTCTTCCTCCTCCTTTTATAAGAGTTAAGTATTAGGGTTTCTTGCCCTGGGCCTGTCCCCATGTAGTAGACAAATGGGCCTGGCCCGCATACTAGAATGTTCTTGCTCTCTGCCTTTTTTTATATGTATAGGATATTTTGTGATTAATAGATGAAAACATATTTCACATACGTAAATATTTGTACACAAAGCTATATACACATTTTTTTATTTGAAAATGTATTTATAAATTTTGATTATTGCTAATTACTCCCTCCGTCCCCCAGCAACTTGAACATTTGATTTGACACACATATTAAGAAAAAGTAGTTTTTTAGTGTTTTGTTGACTTTTAAAGGGGATGAAAGGTGGAGATTGTAGGGTGGAGATTGTGAGATTCTTTGTCATTTTAAGGCGTGGAAGTTGGTAAGGGAAGGACGAAAAAAAAAAGTGTGCAAGTTGCTAAGGGACGGATGGAGTATTTTTTTATATTAGTCATTGGGATTTTTAACACCTTTTGTTTTTAAAGGTTTGCTTTAAAATGGAACTCAATTGATCATTAGAGAGAGGTGATTTTTGCTGGTGAATAGAAAAACTTTTTTTTTAGGTACGGAAGATTTAACTGAGTAAACCAGCAAGGCGTACTTAAATCATCAAAATGTATAATGAAAGGGAGAGACTAGAGCGTACTCAAGTTGTCGAGAATTCAACGGATGAAAATCTATGAAACAGACGAATAAAATACCAATCTACTTAAGATTTTAAAAAATATATGTAAAACAGTTGATTTGTCAAGAGAATTTTATGGCATCAACATTAAATTATTGATATTTAGTAAGAGATTTTAAAGGAAATATAGTGGAGCAAAGAAAGCTTTTTCAAATAGAAGAAATTGGAAATTCAGGATAGGTGTCATTGAAAACCAACAAAGTTTGCTTTCTACATGTTTCCTACATGTAAACATGTCTATTTATTTTCCCGTTCACATATTCAAACATGAGGTACAAAAGGCGCAAGAAACTAGGTTTTATGTCTCTTTGTAAATGTATATTTCTTTTGGTTTTTTAAGGTGCAAGGTATATATAAAAGGCGCAAGGTATATTTCTTTTGGTTTTTTAAGGCTTTGCTTTTTTATTTTTTTAATTGATTTTTGGAGTGGTGACCTCCCTTTTTCTTTTAATTCTTTTTTGGGTAACAAATTGATTTTATTTGAGCAATCTCTCGTCGATAAAATCAAAGATCTTGTCAGATTTAGATTTTGAGGAACCTCACTTCGATAAAATCGTAGATCTTGCCAGATTCTCCTACTTGTTTTGGGCATTTGCCACTAATAATGGCCGTTTTGATTAGTTTAGTTCATTTTAATTATTAATATATAATTTTTATTTTGTCGCAGGTGCTTTTTATGTAGTAGGTATGTCTGGAACGGCAAGTGGGGTTCGGATTAGATCTAATTCGAAGCACGCTTATTCAGATCCTCAAATTCTGTCAGTAGACTTTGGCCTTCGTCACCTAGGCGCCTCAAGGTCCAATACTGGATTTCCTTTTTCTTTTATCAAATACTTCTATTCATCAGTTAATCGTGCAGTTAAAATGTGCTTTTAAAATAGTATTAGTTGATTTACTTAAAAGTATTAGTTGCGCACAAGTGTTTCTTTTTTTAATTATATGCATTTTTGTTCATGTTCCAAATAAGAAGATTTATCTATGATATTCTATTTATATAGAAAGTTTAATCAAATTCATCTTCTCATTTTTCAGACTACATTTATTCAAGTATTTGTTCCAAGCGTAAACTGACCCCGACCTGGAGATAGCAACAACAACGAAATGAACTGGGTGCCATTTTATGTCAATTAATTAAATTAATATGCTGGTTATTAATGTAGTAGTATATATCTCAGATATTTGTCATGTGTTAATTTGTACAACATTTACCTTGTATACTGATGTATATGTGCGAAAAGGAATATCACGTGGGCTATTTTAAAGAACGTGTTATGGCTGAGTTTATGTTGTGGTTTATTCTGTAATGATTTAAGAATATGAATATTACTACTGCCTATTTGATGAGTACAAATCACTGAATCACTTGTTTTAATTGTTGGCAAAGTATTACTATTGTTTGTGATAAAATTGACAACTTAGTGTGAGAAAAGGAGACTAAGTGTTTAATGCTTTTGTCCTACTTTCCGTAAAAACCGTGCCTGATATCTTCGTCCGCACGTAAAACTCCTCTTCTTTGCATAGTTGTCTTCGTTGCAAGGCGTTCCGTAGGACTTTTCGTGCTTGGCTGACACTTTTTTGTGTCATAACAAATATATGTGAATATCTCTGCGGCACCCTAATAAATATTTGGTTGCGGGAATTTTTTTTAAGGACCGTATATATCTTTGGGTAGGTGGCAAAACAAGAACCTTAACTTTTCGAGTTTGACAAAATAAGAACCATAACTTTAAAAATATTTAGCCCAAATTAGCCCGAATGACCCTAATTTGAGCCCGAAATTGGGTCATTGTGTCTAATTTGGCCTGAAATAGCTACTTTTTAATGTTGCGGTGCTTGTTTTGTCAATCCAAAAAGTTACAGTCCTTGTTTTGTCACCCTCCAAAGTTATGGTTCTTAAAAGAATTCCCCACATTGTAAAATAATATCCATAAAGTTTGAAAAATTCGTAAAAAATTATATTAAAAAAAATCTGTAAATTTTCTTCTAACCTTAATTCCACATCATCAAGCGACATCAAGGACATGGACCACGTGTACAAGTTCAAAGAATTCAACGCCGAAAATCTGAACAACTTGTTCAGTGCACTGGAGGAGAAGGTACAACTTCTTATTTTAAGTAAGAAACGTGGCAATTAATCCTCGGCCCCAAAGAGAAGATCACAAAAGAATTGGCTAAAGTCGTGTTTGGCACCTGATATCTTCTTCCGCACATAAAACCCCTCGTCTTTGCATATTTGTCTTTGTTGCAAGGCGTTCCATAGAACTCTCCAAGAGTTGGCTGACACTTTTTTTGTATCATAACACATATTTGTGAATATTCTATTTTTTAATTAATATTCTCTGTTTTATTTAATTAATTAGTGTGTAGATCCTTGTTTTCTTTTCTTTTTTCTTTTGTCATAACAAATATTGCTTTCTTGTATGTAGTTCATATATCGATAATCCAAATCAACTATATATACTCACTCTACTCCTAATCTTGATTGACCACTTTTCATAAATAGTCGTCCTAATTTTGTTTGGTCATTTTCTAAAAAGGAAATAAAACAACTTTCAATACTATTTAATACTATTATTTTCCTCCACCAAACCCATTTTACATCATTTAATACTATTATTTTCCTCCACCAAATCCACTTTACCCACTTTACACCATTTAATACTATTATTTCCCACTTTTTCTTAATCTCCTTATCTACAGTATTTGGACAATCAAAATTAGGACGGAGGGAGTATAATATATGGTGGTGAAAAACAAACTATATATATAATGACAAATATTTGTGTGCCCCTTTTGCACCAATTTAGAATTGGTGCAATTGGATTTCAGAGATTTTTTTTGTTGTTAATGTATTTCAAATTTTGAACAAAATCCGGACCCGACCCGGACCCAGACCCGACCCATGATTCTTGGTTCAGAGTTTGGGTTTGGGTTCATGGTTCGGGTTTTGGTTTGAGTTCATGGTTTATGGTTCGGGTTTGGGGTTCATGGTTCGGGAATGGAAAAAAAAAATGGAGGGTGAAATTACCCAAATTTTAGGTTGTGATTAATCTAAATTAAAATTAAATCAAATTATACCGTGTACAATTGGTGCACACAAGTATCACTCAAATGGAATAGTATATGGTGGATGATTGAAGGGGCAATATAGTCATTAAGCGATGCAGCAGGAGGGGCGTTGGTTAATGTATGAGGTGCTCAAATGAATATATTTAAGAAAAAAGTATCTTGATCCAGTCTGATTATTTAATTAAAGATTTGAAGCATAGTGAGTGTGTGTTGGAAAAGTTGAATTATTATGTTGTTTGCTTATGTGGCTAATATTCAAGTTGCTTTACTTAACGAAGAGAATAAAAGAAAAGGCATGTCCTTTCTTTTATCTTGTTTAATGTTCCATGGAATGTATAATAAATATAATTTATATACGACAATTTCATACATTGATTTTTATGGAGCCTGATTGACTCTGCGCTTTACGTCATAACTTTTTTGGTGATCCAACTTGGTACCCTTTTTCAGTAGTATTCGATAAGAATGCACCTTTAGGTTTAAGCTTTAACTCAATTTCACTTATAAATACCCGTTTGAATTTATTATATTTTTTATCATCATAAATATTAGTAAATCTTCTGGTTTGGTAGTGCCCCAAGATGTAGTCATTCCTAACGAACTGAGTCACTAAATTTGTGTTATTTAATTTTGTTTCTTTCAATTTCTCTATAAATATTTGTAATTAAAATCCTAACATATATTACACGACTTATAAACTTATAATTTTACTCTAATCATGTTTTAAAGCAAAGTGATGTCTAAATACTAAAGTGAAGTTATGTTCATAATGAAATCGTCAAACACAAAATATCTCAACAATTTAATAGAATATATAGTTGGGTCTTGTCACTTTTTTCTCATAATGTAGGTTGGACACTTAGCATTATAGAATCTCTCAGAAATTGGAACATTAGGAAAGCAAAATTAACTGTACACACAATTATTAATTTGTATGAGAATCTTACAAAGTGTATATTTCGAAACCAAATCTTAATTTCATTTGATCATATATATATATATATATATATATATATATTAATTAAGATGGATTTGATTGGTGGATGGACTTGAATAATGGTATTTTCCCATAGTGTATCATGATTTGATTATGCATGGATCATGATTTGTAATATTGCTCTAACTATTTGAGCTATTTCATGGATTATGCATGAAATTTAATGTTGGACAACACTCAATAGTTATTGTTTGTAACAAGTATATATATATATATATTAGTAATTTGTCTTTTAATTTTGACAAAAACTCATATAAAAGGCGATTATCTTTGCATTTGAAAGATAACTTAAGACAATTAACACTTATCATATCTAAAGTGTTAAAGCGTCAATTTCAAATTATATTTGAGCTATTGCCTCACGCAAAGTTTGTCTTTTTCTTTACATCTGTTGCTAAATATCCAAATCCTATATGACAGCAGCAAAATAATTTAACTTCTATCCGAGTTTAGCTACGTGTCACTACCCAAACCTTCATTTTATTTTCAAAATTTCTAATTTATTTGTCTTTTAAATTGTAATCGCAAATTTTATTAATTCAGATCGATCAATTAAAGATCAAATATTTATTGTATATATCAAAAAAATTTCCTATTTGATTTAATTATTAATATCCAAAACTAAAAATATATCTAAAATTTAATTTGTGATTAGAATATAAAGGACAAATAAATTAGAAAATTAGAAAATAAAATTGATTAAG
Source organism: Stenogyne calaminthoides (assembly GCA_037126765.1). Lineage (NCBI taxonomy): Eukaryota > Viridiplantae > Streptophyta > Magnoliopsida > Lamiales > Lamiaceae > Stenogyne > Stenogyne calaminthoides. The sequence continues at coordinate 17,199,157 of JBBCBC010000035.1, forward strand.
GTCGATCAATTAAAGATCAAATGTTTATTGCAGATATCAAATTTTTTTCCTATTTGATTTAATTAATATGCACAATTAAAAACATATTATATTCATAACCACATGTTATATTTTATATGGGCTGCTCCATTATCAACTTATCATATTCGAGAGATGAACTGCTACTTAATTTGGGTCAGAGAAAATGAAAGGGGCCCAAGATCATTTTCATTTAAAATTGGCAGCCTTACATTCCAGTAATGGGCACTGAAATGATTTACAAGTCCATGGGCCATTTATGTAATGAGGGGCCCAAATAAATAAAAAAGGGTCCGGTTATTCACACCCCCAAGATTAGTAGATACACCTACATTAAAGTTCAATTACCAATTATACCCTCTCATAAAGCCTTAATTATTTTCTTAAATCTCAATTATTCCAGCAGTTCTTCACTGTAATATTGTCCTCTTCTTCTTCTCGGCGCCACCGCCACTGTCTCTACCTTCGGCGCCGCAAACCTCGGCGTCGCCACTCATGTCATCCGCCGGCGCCGCCACCCATCTTTTCCTTCCAATCAGAAGTAAGTAATCAGTCTCTCTTCTCCCTCTCACTGTTCTCTCTTATCTTTTGTGTTTTGGATTTTTTCTTTGCAATTAATCCCACAAGTTTGCCGCTTATCACCGCCAGAGACGCCACCGCCGACCCCGACTCGCTTGCCCCTGTCCGCCAACATCTCTCTTTTTTTTTTTTTGTATGTATTCGAATAATATGTTGTTTGTCAGTAAAATATAGTATTAGGTTTGTTTCTCAAGTTTGGGTATTACAGATTTTCACGGCTTAGTGTTCTTACGCTGCCATTTTTACAGAATTTTCAATTAATATTGGTGTACTTTGTCAAAAGAAATTGACAGATTTCAATTGACAAAATGTTTCTCTTTGATTTTTAAATATAGCGGCAGATTAGTTGCAGAGAAATGGGGGAAAAAATAGAGAAGGAGAGGGCACATTAGTTGCAGAGAAATGGGGGAAGAAAATAGAGAAGAAGTAGTTGTAGAGAAACGGGGAAGAAAATAGAGAAGAAGAGGGAGAGAGGGTATATTTGGTAGTTTATTATTTAAGTGGGTGTATTTATTAATTATGGGGGTGTTAATAACTGGACCCAAAAAAAAATGCAACAATGGGTTGTTTTGAGAAAGATACAAACAACTTAGGGGTGAAAAAAAAAAAAACCCGAAATCCCGCACTTGCCCGTACCGAAAAATTTTGGTACGGTTTCAAATATATCGGTCTTTTAACAAATTAATTTTATACTTCCTCCGTCCCAATCTTGTTTGCATTTTTTATTTATTTTGGACGTCCCAATCTTAACGGCATATTTCCTTAAATGAAAATACTCACTTTATATTTTATCACTTTGTCACATAAAATATTATTCCCTCCATCCCAAGAGGACTGCAACACTGAAAACGACACGCAAATTAAGGAGAAAAGTGAAAAATGGGTTTGAGTGTAATAAAAAAGAGGTATTGTGGGCAATTCAAGGTGGAGATGTTGACTTTTAGTGAGTTTGAGTTGAATAAAGAAGGGATTTGAGTGACAATTTTGAAAATAAAATAATGTTGTGAGGGTGTTAGTATTGTGTGTTGTTTCCATTTTGAGAGTGTTGCAGTAATATTGGGATGTCCAAATAAGACAAGTGTTGCAGTAATCACGGGACGGAGGGAGTAATAAACAACTCTTTCTACCCCAACGCTTTATTATTTTTTCTTAAACTTTGAGCATACAGTAAACCACCAAACAATATTAGGACGGAGGAAGTATCATTTTAATATTTTATTATTTAATTGAAGTTTCCATTGAAGCTCATAATGCGTCAATTCCCATTAAGTTAAATTGAAATCCATCAATGGAGTATTGTTGAATAAATTAAATTGCAATCCATCAATGCCAATTAAATTATAGACCCGCCTCAATTTAGCTATGAATTTTTAGTGAGTTGGTATGCTGTGAAACTTGTTCACCGTGAAACTGATTTTTTTTTACAGGCATACTTTTTAGTAATATAAGTCACACCCTTTAGTAATATAAGTCACACTCTTCAGTTATTACTACGACACCCTTTGCTATAATATAAGTCGCACTCTTCACTTTTATGAGTAGTGCTCTTTATAGTAAAAAACCACACCCTTTATAGTAAAAAGTCACACTCCTTAACCAGTTTCACCGTAAAACTTATTCACCCTATACTTTGTCATTTCTAGTTGTACAATGCACTACTTGATACACATTACAAGCGAAAATATCAAGCAAGATCTTGTTGATCTTCTTCATTATCAACTTCGCTATCATTGTATGTCTTTTCAGATACACTTAGATTCATATTATGATTTGTCTTTTTCCAATCATCCTTCCAATCCGTGTTGCATAATATATCATTTCTTCACATGCATTACAATAACTCTAAAAGAACAAACTCTCAAATATATCAAATATACAATTCTTCAAATTACTGCACCATATCATTATAGGGTTTTGCTGTATATGGAGAACAAATGACTTTTCCTTATGGAGTTCAACATTAGAACAAACGATTTATACTCCTTTACAGTTTACTACTATTTAATGCTTAATTATATCAGCTCGGTAAGCAAAAACCGTTGAACGACCTGTTAATAGTTATATACAGATTTAATATGGAGGCAACTTATGTGTTTCTTATGCAGGGGCAAAACATACTTTTTTAGGCCAGTAACTTAAGGGGAGTTGTATTTTTAGGGACAATAATATTAAAAGTTTGAAAATATAGAATAATATGTTTTAAAATCTGTAAATATCGAACAATATTTCTTAAAATCTATAAATTAGAACAATCAAGCTAAAATGTCAAGTGAATTGCACAATTGTCCTACATTTAAATATTTAGGAACTTTGTGATATATTTACAAATTTTAAAACATGTCCTTCATTTCCAAGCCAATAACATCATTATCCTTAAAACACAATCCCCAAAAATCATTGAACTAAAATAACATTAGTACCCTTATGAAGTCTAATAACATGAATAAAAATCTACTAGCTAGTACTTTGTGCTAACGTGTGCTCCACATAAATAACTTTTAAAAAAATTAAATGGATCTATAATAGATCACATGAAAGTAGGGTAAACAATCCAAAAAAATTGATTTAGAAAGAGAAGAAAACCAAATGAAATCTACCTTCACTGATTTTCCTCCTAAGCAACATGAGCGCAGAACAGATCGAAATCTTGGTGGATAAATTGCATTGCTTGTTCTGCATCATGACAAGATATATAAAAATCAATCAATTTTACTTATAATTAAAAATACTAAAAGCAAAATTTGAGCTGGCAAAAAGAAATCGGATCATTCAGGCCAAATTACCGTTATTTAAGCCCGAAATCGTATCATTCAGTCTAATTTGACATGTAATTGCTATTTTTTAAAGTTATAATCCTTGCTTTTCCGGCCCAAAAAAGTACGATCCTTATTTTGCCACCCACCAAAATTATGTTATGGTCCTTGTTTTGCTACCACCCCAAAACTACAGTCCTTAAATAAAATTACGGCCTTTAACTATGTATGTTTTGACAATAATGATTACTCAATTGTATCCATATTTATTTGTAAGGATAATGAATTATATTTTGGGGATTAACTATGTTTTTATATTTTTTAATGATTTTTTTAATGATTACTCAATTGTATCATATTTATTTGTAAGGATAATGGATTATATTTTGGGGATTAACTATGTTTTTATATTTTTTTAATGAGAACGAATTTTGACAATAATGATTACTCAATTGTATCATATTTATTTGTAAGGATAATGAATTATATTTTGGGGATTAACTATGTTTTTATATTTTTTAATGATAATGAATGTTGTATATATATTTTTTTTGGACAAAAAATGGCCCATGCAGGTTTCGAACCTGCGACCACATTCAAAAATTCACTAGAAAAGAATAATACATACACATAATTAAAAAGATAAAAATAATAAATGGTTAATATGATCTTGATTATGACTTATTTATTTGTGCGACGGTATTTATTTAATTAAACTCTATAACATTTAGCTACTTAATAGTATATTATTAATAATTCCATAGATAAACGTGTTAATAATATTTAAACTATGCAGTGTTGGTAAACTATTTGTCATTCTCGCATTCCTATAGGAAATGAATTACCAGTTATGGCAAAAGACATTGGCAATGGCCTCACAACAAAGTTTTGTTTATGGTTAATTGCTAAGCAGAAAGCAATGGCATGATCAGAAAAAAGTAAAATTTAGTCCCTAATAAACTAGAAAATTTCTCCAGCAAAAACAATTGCATTTATAAACGGGTAATCTATATATTTCGATGAACAAGTTTCACCTAAAACTACTCTTAAAAATTATAGATGATCATAGATGATCAAGGAAAATATGAAGGAAGATCTCCTTCCTGCTATCAACTCCACTTTCATTCTCTTTCTCTTCAAATGCACTTAGATTCATATCTATGATTTGTCTTTTTTCCCGTATATTTTCATATCAAATGCACTTTCAAATGTACTTATATTTTCATTCTGTTTCTCTTTTATCCTGCATTGGTGCCAAAGAAGGCATATATGCGGCTCCATAAGCAACAACCATTGGACTTCTTTAATTAATAGTTATATACAATTTTGATATGGAGTCAACTAATGTGTTTCTTATGAAGTTTAATAATATCAATAACAATCTACTAGTACTTTGTGCTATCATATGCTCCAAATAAGTAAATTTAAAAAAAAATTAAACGACTCTATATTACAAGATCACTTAAAAGTAGGGCAAACAATCCAAAAAATAAGATATAGAAAAAAAAAAAAAAAAAGTAAACCAATTGAAATTTACCTTCACTGATTTTCCTCCTCAACAACATGAGCGCAGAACAGATTGAAATTTTGGTGAATGAATTGCATTGCTTTCTCTGCATCATGACAAGATATACATAATTAATTACAGACACAAATCAATCATTTTTTCTTATAAAAATGCAGAAGAACATTAGAGTTTCGATATATAATAAAAACCATTAAAATCAACAATTAAAAAAAAAAAACAGTAAAGGAATTGACACGATCTACTACAAGAGCAAAAAACGGAACAAAAATCAAATGAGATGTACCTGCAGATTAAAATTGGAAGGCTTGAGCGAATTTTTCATGGATTGAAATTTAAATCTGGGATTTAGAGAAAAGAGGCGCTGTTGTTGTTGTGTTTATTTAGGGTTTGCTTTTCCTTTTATAGGGAGGCAAATGCAATTGCTCTAGGGCTTATGAATATTCTAGAACCCTAATAGACTCCATTGACTAATTTGGATTAAATGAGGGGTGTAATTGCAAATAGATATAAAATTTAGATTTCTTGTGTCTTTTGTACACACTGCAATTTATAAAATTTGTGAGCGAATGTTTTAGAGTTTAAATAACAAATGGTCTCATAATTTTGGCCTTAAATATATTTAGTCCCATAATTTTTTTTTGGCATCAATTTAATCCTAATATTTTTGACAATGCCCAATTTAAGGTCCAAGTCCGCGGAAAAAAAATTCTAAATTACGTTGTTTCACTGATTGAATTTGGAGCTTTTCGGCCATGTGTGTGAAATAATAGATACAAAAACGAAATAAAGGGCCTTATCAAATTAGGCGAGTTTGAATTTGAGTCATGTCTTTCTTTCCTTTCATTATTCTTTCCTTCTTCTCTTTATTAGTTCTTTCCATTTTACTATAAGGCGATAAGTTTTATGATCGTAACCTTATCTCAAATCTACCCCGTTGTCATCTCAATTCATTGTTGACTTTATCATTAATTAATATTTATTCCTTTAAAAAAAAAAATAACATCCATGTTCATCAAGTGCATCGTACAACTAAGTGTATTTTGAAAAGGAAAAAGAACATGACCATACTTTTCCTCACAATTACAGTCGTAGCATTTGGATGCTGGACAACTGGTTACAAATCTAGAGTCCTTGAACCTAAATTGGATACGGACAAGGGCGGAGCCCTAATCGTCAATCTCTTGGTCTTGCGGCAGCCACAGCCAGTGAGGATATTCCTTAGGGTTCCGTCCTGAGTCCAGTAGCTCAGGCAAGCCTTGCAGTAGTAGCGAGGCTGAGAGAGGCTATATTTATTGTAGAACAAAGATTTTAAGTAGTGAAGGATTTGTAGTTTTTGTGTGCCTCCGTTTGTTGTACTAAACATTATTTCTGAATTTTTATGCTTCACTGCCCGTCCTAATATTTACACAGTTGAAACCAGGGTTGCTTGACTGGTTATTCACAAACTTTTTAGTGAAACTTGTTCATACTATGAAATTGATACCATTAAACTTATAAACTAATACCACTACTCTTATAAACTAATATCTATAACATTTAATGCTATGATCTTAGATTACAAGCGTAATGGTATCAGTTGGTAAGTGTTAAGGTATTAGTTTATAAGTGGTATAAATTTTATACTATGAACACGTTTTACCGAAGACCTATTCCGGATTATTTTAGTAGAAAGCCGTCATTAGATGTGATTAAAATTTAAGACTTTCTAAGTATTGAATATTAATTGTTCTAAGGGTTTCGAAATAGTTGCCAATTAGCGTTAGTCATTAAATTTCTTGTCTTTCTGTAGTAACGTATATGGTCGGGGATTTTGTTTTTAGACAAAAACTTGTATGCAATATTGCATACAAGCCATATGTGCAATTATAGGTTAATTGTTTTTTTTTTTTTTTTTTTTTTCGGGGCTGGGCTGGGATAATAATTTTTTCTGTAGGGTAGGGCTTGGGCTTCTTCTTCCTTCGTCATGTTGATTCTTCCGCCAGATTTCTTCAGTTTGATTTTCACAACGCTGATTTTTCAGGTTCTTCCTTCTCCTTTCTTCTCATGTTCTTCCTTTTCTTTTTTCTCTTCCATATTCTTCTCAATTTCTGTCTGTAATTTTAGATGGTGATTTTTTTTCGAATAATTGCGTTTGTACTTGTTTTGTTCATGTAGTAACACTCTTTTGCTCATAGGATAACACTCTTTTGTTCATGTAGTAACACATCAAGTTGTTATGTAAATGTAATTTTGAATTTTGGGAATTCTTTTCCGTTTGTTCAAAAAATTTTAGCCAAAAATAATATTTGGGTTTGTTTATGCGTTTGTACTGAATTTTGTTCATGTAGTAACACTCTTTTACTGATGATATTTTTTAGCGTTTTTGTTCATGTAGTAACACTCTTTTGCTCATAGGGTAACACTCTTTTGTTCATGTAGTAACACATCAAGTTGTTATGTAAATCGGTAATTTTGGATTGAGAATTTCTTTTCCGTTTGTTCGGTTTTTTGTTTTATCGTTTGTATTAATTTTTTATTCATGTAGTAACACTCTTTTGCTCATAGGGTAACACTCTTTTGTTCATGTAGTAACACATCAAGTTGTTATGTAAACCTGAACCCATTGCTTATAAATAAGCAACCCGCCCCGACGACCGACCATAATTCGACCTTGAAATTTAGGCAACTTTTGCCTTATTTATGTTGTATTGCACATAACACTAGTGTGCAATATTTCACACAAGACTTTCTCTTGTTTTTAAGCTTGTTTTTTGGGGGTTATGTTTCAAGGATAATAATTGTTGGAATATTTTAGTTTTGATGAATTATGCTTATGATTGTCTCATACAAGGATTGCATTCAAAAACATTATCAACTTGTGTTATTAAAAGCTAATCTACAAAGGATAACAAGTTGAGGGGAACGAGAGAATAAGTTGAGGGGGATTTGATATCTTGCCACCATGCCAAGCAAATGATATCACACAACTTTCAAAAATCGATAAGAAGATGATTCATGTCCGAAAGGTACAAAGCCTTTTTGGAATCTTGGGGTCGGGGATGTTTATCATCCATTTTTATCTCAAAGTGAGGATCCCAAGGACGTCACCATTCCCTAAGTCCACGGGTAAAAATTGATAATTCATCCTTCATTTTGAAGGTAAATAAGAGATTGAGATCGATGTTTCAAAAACATTGGTTGGAAGGATGAGTTCGAGATAACTATTCCAAATGATGAACCGAGAAAATCAAGAAGAGCAAGTGACCGAGGGTAATTAAGGATGTCCGAAGTTCATTCGAAGAGTTGAACTCAAGATCCCGAATGTCTTCTTGATCGGACAAAAGGTCCCAAGAGAAGTCATGATTTATGCGACGGAATCGTTTGTGTTCCAAGTCTTATCGAGGTTGGGGAATCTCCATATCGGAGGTGTCTTTTTTTTTCAAAACTTGGGGTCTTTCATATAAATCCTTCAAAAGGAAAATGGTAATGACCACTTTTTGATCTTGTGGATTTCATATTTATCCAATTGTTTGATATCCTACAAAATGTTTTTTTGGGATCCAAAGTTAAGAACATTTGGGAAAGAGAAGTATCTCAAGAAAATAATCCCGAGTAAAGAATCCTCGAGAAACCTCGAGATCCTCAAGACATCGGAAGAATCTCAAGACTCGAGCTCCAAAGAATCAAAAGACAATTTGAATTGGTTCTTGGAGAAAAGATCCTCAAGATTATATAAACCCAATCTTAGAGATTCAATTTTTCACGTGGACCAATGATGAGAAGGAAATGTTCCAACGTATAAATTTATCAAAAAAGAGAAATGGTAACAACTTTATTAAAAGTAACCGAATATCCATCAAAAAAGCCGCGAAGAAATTACAGAATAGTATGAATTTGAATGTGATTCTCTCCAACGGTAACATTCAAATCCACACTATAAATACAAGCTCTTCCATCATTTTAAGGGTGGAAAAATGCTATCAAGCTAAGAACCATATCTTAAAGCATTCCCACCATAGAAAACAAATCTGTAGATATACAAATACATCCACGAGTGTTCAAAAACCTAATCTAAGCAACACATGATATATCGTAAGTTTAGAGAGATTTTCTCAACCTTAGCATAAAGGCTAAACCATTGTAAGGGAAAATCTCAACTTAGTTGGAGACAACACCAAACCCAAACCCCTTTCTTGAGAGAGAGTTAGTGGTTAAGTGAGGTAGTTGAAAGGCGATCCCGTGGAGGGTGATAAGTCCAGAGGCGAACCCGTGAGGGTGATAAGTCCAGTTGGTAGGCAATCCCGTGGAGGGTGATAAGTCCCGTTCGAGTGAGAACTCATTAAACATCTGTAGGCAATCCCGTGGAGGGAGATAAGTCCCGTTTGAGTGAGAGCTCTCTTTAAATATCTGATTGTACTGTGTTGACTAACACAATAAACTAGTCGAGTGAGTTGAAGAAATTTTCCTGCGGATAAGGGAGAGTTGACGTAGGAGCTTGAGTCTCCGAACTACTATACTTTGATGTGTTCTTTATTGCTTTATGTTCTTACTTGCCTTATGCAAATGTTTACTAACAAGCAAAACAATTTTGTAAGAAGAAAGAAATTTTTTTTAAATCACCATTTCTCCCCCTTCCCTTTTTTATAAAATTAAATTATTTTTTGGGACCAACAATAATTTTTCAATTTTACAAAATTAGGACATTAATTTTTTTGTTGCAAATGTAGAACTGTAAGTTTGATTTTTTTGGAAATGTAGGCTTTTAAGTGTTTTTTTTTTCACACACTAGGCTCGTCAGTGTGAGAAAAAATTACCTACTTTTACAAAAAAAATAAAAAAAAGATTAATAACCTACATTTGCCACAATAAAAGTTAATGTCCTACTTTTGTCTAACTGAAAAATTACCCATAATACTGAGGTTGTGTATATCATAAATGTTTTGTATACGTACGTACGTGCATGGGTGTATTTGTGTGCAGAAAACATTACTCATGTGTATTTCGGAAAATATTTGTAAAGTGCCTACCTTTGTTGATTTATAAAACTACCACAGACGACTCACAAACCTATGAGGTCGACCACGCCCCAGAAAATATGAAAGAACAAAGGTAACTGAAACCTCCAACGCATTTTCATTTGATCATATTCTTGGTGGACGGACTTGAATAATGGTATTTTCCCAATAGTGTATGATTAGATTATGGAATTTTATGTTGGATAACACTCAATATATTGTTTGTGACAAGTATATATTAGTAATATTTCTATTAATTTTTCTTTACATCAATTGCTAAATATCCAAATCAAGAATACATATCTTCACCCATAAAAAATATTTTTCTAGGACAATAACTTTATAGGGGTTGTGAAAATTTTTTTTAGGAGGATAATAACTTTACTGACTTGGAAATGTAGGACAATATGCTTTAAAATATGTAAATATAGGACAATATATTTTAAAATCTGTAAATGTAGGACAATTGAGCCCGAATAAGCCCAAATTGGGCTGAAATATCATGTGAGATTCGGGCTCAATTACATTTATAGATTTTTAAAACATATTGTCCTATATTTACAAATTTTAAAACATATTGTCCTATATTTACAAGTTTTAAAATATATTGTCTTACATTTTCAAGCCCGTAAAATTATTATCCTTAAAACACAACCCCCTAAGTTATTGTCCTTAAAAAGTATTATTATTCCCTCCTAATCCTATATGACAACACCAGAATACTCTATTTTCTATCCGAGTATGACACTATCCAAACCTTTATTTTATTTTCTAATTTTCTAATTAATCCGTCTTCTAAACTCTAATAAAAAATTTAATTAATATTAGATATTTATTTTATATATCATTTTTTTTCCTATTTTATTTAACCAATATCCACAATTAAGAATTTATTATATACAATATAAACACATATTATTTTTTATATCGGCTGCTCCATTATCAAATTAGAGAGATTTGCTTTTGAAGTGGGGCCCCCTAGTGGACGGTGGGTTCTGGTCCCTCAAATTAGTCGATCCTTGGACCGGATACCGAGTTATTAAAAAAAAAGAAGAGAGATTTGCTTCTACATAATTTGGGCTGGAGAGGAAATGAAAGGGAACCAAGATCATTTTCAATTAAAATTTGGCAGCCTTGCATTCCAGTAATGGGCGCTGAAATGATTTCTAAGCCAATGAGCCCTTTCTTTAATTATCACTCTAAACAAGAGCTAGAGCTGTTAAAATAGGCTGAGTCTGTTGGGCCAGCTCGCCCCACCATGCTTAATAAGTGAGTTTGGCAATTGCTAAATATTCAAAAAAAAATTAGCCCGCTTGGATGGTCTTAATAAGCCCAAATCGGGCTGAAAGACATGTGGCAGGCCCATTTGGGCCAGGGTTTTGATTTTCAAGTGATGACGGTCCTTAAAACACAACCCCTAAGTTATTGTCCTTAAAAAATAATCCTATATGACAACACCAGAATACTATATTTTCTATTTTTTTTTTTTATTTTTTTTTTTTTTTAAAATTATTTTTTTGGATTTATTATTTTTTTTTTAACAATTTATTTTTTTGGAATATTGTATAAATTTTATATTTATGGATGATAATTTAATTTATCGAATATGGGCGGAAATGATTTCTATATATATGAATTATTATAATTGATTAATGAATGATGAACTTTATTTGTGTGAAAATTTTATACTACATTAATTTTTTATAGTTATAGAAATCAACATAAATTATTGATTATATTTGATTTTAATAAATTTAATGTATTAAAACTTTTAAATTATATATTTCTAATTAGAAAAATATATATAAAAAAAATAATGGGCTAACCCTTTTGAACCCCTAATTAGAAAAATATCTACAGGTCTAAACAGCTCTTGCAAGAGAACCACGTCCAAACAGTAACTATATTTTTTATTATATGCTTCAAAATTAGTTGTTAGAGCAGAGCAGCCTTGACAATTGAATTGGAGAGGGGCCCACGCATTTTTTGCTTGTTCTAATATATTTGTCTAGCATGATTGTGATGCAAGAGTGTGCTGTTTTGAGAAGATCTCACTATAATAACAAAGGTTGATACTTGACAAACTCGATTGTATAATTGTATTTTTGTTTGACTTGTATATTAAAAAACACACAATCTCTCCTGCAAAATTTGTTCATACTTTGAAATGATACTGTAACACTTATCAACTCATACTTTCATACAATGAATAAGTTTTACTGAAAACCTTCTACCATATATTGATGTTGATTTTCTGTGCTATCAACTCCACTTTCATTATCTTCCTCTTCAGATGCACTTAGATTCATATCTATGATTTGCTTTTTCCCGTCATCCTTCTTATCCTTGCATTGGTGCCAAAGAAGGCATAAATGAGTCACCGGTAGGCGCGTAGAATGAACTACCCATCTGATGCGCATTACAACATCCGTAGCATTTAGATGCCCAAATTGGAATTGGATACGGACGAGGGGGGAGCCCTAATCGCCGGCAACTTGTTCTTGCAGCAGCTGACGCCGATGGGGACATTAAGGTTCCGCCCTGAGTCCAGTACCTTCTACAAGCCTTGCTGTACTAGCAAGGCTGAGAAAGGCTGTACTTATTTTAATAACAAAATTTAGTGTTGGAGAGTCACAATGGGGGCATCTATGTTGATCTTTAGTATGTTAATAAAGAAAATGATCAAGCAAGAGTCTCCTCTCCAGAGTGAAGTTACTTCTGAAATGGCGCCCCTTTTTCCGCCGTTGATCTTCTTCTTTATCAACTTCGCTATCACTGTCTATCTCTTCAGATGCACTTAGATTCATATCTATGATTTGTCTTTTTCCCATTTTCCCATCATCCTTCTGAATCCTGTTGCATAATAGATTGTGTAAATATATATCATTTCTTGAAATGCATTACCATGACTCTTAAAGAACAAACTCTCAAAGATACAATTCTTCAAATTACTACATTAGAACAAATGATTTATACTCCATTACAATTTACTAGTATTATATGCTAATATTGACTCCATAAGCAACAACCATTGGACTTTTTTAATAGTTATATACAGTTTTGATAGGGAGCCAACTAATGTGTTTCTTATGAAGTCTAATAATATCAATAACAATCTACTAACATATGCTCCACATAAGTATAGTTAAAAAAAAATTAAATGACTCTATACTACAAGATCACATAAAAGTAGGGCAAACAATCCAAAAAATAAGATTTAGAAAAAAAAAAAAAAAGTTAACCAAATGAAATTTACCTTCATTGATTTTCCTCCTCAACAACATGAGCGCAGAACAGATCGAAATTTTGGTGGATGAATTGCATTGCTTTCTCTGCATCATGACAACATCTACGTAATTAATTACACACACAAATCAATGAATTTTTCTTATAAAAATGCAGAAGAACATTGGAGTTTTGATATATAATAAAAAGCATTAAAATCAACAATTTAAAAAAAAAAACAGTAAAGGAATTGACACGATCTACTACAAGAGCAAAAAGGTAACAAAAATCAAATGAGATGCACCTGCAGATTAAAATTGGAAGGCTTGAGCGAATTTTTCATGGATTGAAATTTAGATCTGGGATTTAGAGAAGAGAGGCGCTGTTGTTGTTGTTGTGTTGTTTAGGGTTAATCTTTCTCCTTTTATAGGGAGGCAAATGCAATTGCTCTAGGGTTTATGAATATTCTAGAACCCTTTCATTGGCTAATTTGGAATTATTGAGGGGTGCAATTGCAAATAGATATAAGTCTTATGATATAACCCTTCAATTGAATTATTCTCTCTCCTCTTTATTAGTTCTTTGTTCTTTCCCATTTTATTACAAGGCGATAAAGTCTTATCTCAAATCTATCCCGTTGTCATTCCAATTCATTGTTGACTTTATCTTTAAATTAATACTTATTCCTTTTTTTCGAAAAAAAAAAACATCTTATATTCACTAGGTGCACCATACAACTAAATGTATTAAACATTAATTAATCACTGAGAAGGAATAAATCCCTGATAACCATCCGACCATTGATACGGAGCGAACAAAAACCCCCCGGATTGTTGTCACCGGCTTAGAACAAACTACCCTTCTGCGGCGGAGGATGACAGTTGTAGCATTCGGATGCTGGACATTCAGTAACAAATCTTGAGTTCTTGAACCTAAATTGATTATGGACAAGGGCGGAGCCTTGATCGTCAGCCCCTGCCAATGAGGATGTTTCTTAGGGTCCAGAAATTACGTATCAATGTACTTAGATAATCATTAAAACAACCTAGAAATTTATCAGTTACATATTTAACCGCATCAATTAAGCATTCTCAATTACACGATTGAAGAGGTGCGTCATCTTTGAAAAATATCTATAGTTAATTAAGTCAAGTACTATAATTTTCACTATTTATTGAGAATAAATTAAAAATAAATTATTTATCATATCTGTGAAGGAAATACTTAATAAATATAAGGATCAAAAAGTTAAAAAATGATCTTTTCGATTATTTCTTACAATGACTACATGTATTGGAATGAAACCACACCGTATTGAAACTACACCATATATATATACAAATACACAAAGTAAGTGTATGGTTTGGTCTTGATATGTGAGTCTATAAGTGTGGTTGTTAGTAGTTTCGGTCTTTCTCATTTTGTTATAATAATAATTATTATCTATTTAATTTTACGTGACATTCTGTCTCTACTCGAATATTTGCACGTACATAAAACTGAGGTTGCGTTTGTCATAAGTATTATGTACACAATTATAGTATGTGCTTGTGTGTATTGTATGTGGAAAATACTATTCATGCTGCAGGGAGAAGTGTGAACAATACGAAACATCCGTGTTGCATCAAATTGCCTACCTTTGTTGATCTATAAGATTACCACATATGACTCGCAAACCTATGAAGCCGACCACGCCCTAGAAAATACGAAGAACAATACTTTCGATGAAGAAAGAGGGACCACAAAGAAGACAGTAACTGAAACCTCCAGTTAATAATATTTTTTTTAGGCCAATAACTTTGGGGTGTAATGTTTTAAGGATAATAATTTTACAAGCTTGTGAATGTAGGACAATATGTTTTAAAATTTATAAATATAGGACAATCGGACCCAAATAAGCCCAATTCGGGTTGAAATATCAAGTGAGTTGCAAGAATTTCCTAAAGTTACAGGTTAGTGTCTTACATGCACAAGTCCTCAAATTTGTAAATCTAGGACAATGGCACAACTTACTTGACATTTTATCCCGATTTGGATTTATTCGGGTTTGTTTGTCCTACATTTAGAGATTTTAAAAATATTATACATTAAAATTTTGATTTCAATTGCCGAGTTTATGGTCCTGAGATTTTCTCATAGTCTACATCTTCCTTCATCCACTATTCTTATTGCACATATACATTATACTAAATAATTACATACTCTATAATTTAGAATTAATAATATAAAAATTATTTTCAATCCCGCGTAGTACGTGGGGTTACGTGCTAATAAGAAATATAAGTGCGAGTATTCATCCTCGTGCAAGAATTGACGTTTGATTATAGCCTCTCTAATTCCTTTCTTGGTTGATTGATAAGCACAATAATAATTTCACATTAACTAGTCCAGAATAAGGCCGGTTCGATTCCCCTGTTCCACTTTTCATATTCCATTAGCGTTTCACCCTTCTGGATTTTTAACACATGGACCCAAGGTATGGTGGTTAGTTGGATATTTTTTTATTATTCCACGTATTGTCCATCCATATTATGGAACACAAAATGAAACACCAATTATGAAATAGGTGATCTCATTTCGTTCAGTCTTTTCCAATTCCAGGACCTAGGGCTCCGCCCCCCCGCTCACTCAACGCGGTTCCTGGGGCTCCCACGGGTCTCCTCCGCTTCCACAGGTCTCCACGAAGGGCCTTGATGTGGCATGTTGATCTCAGCCGTGCTGTATTGCCGGAAATCGCAGGTAGCTCTCAGTTTACAAATTCAATTGTATCTGATTCTGCGCGTTTGGACTCTTCAATTGGGATGAATAATGTGCCACCTGATTTGTTGAATTCTGGGTTGACGTTGTCCGGTTTTGTGGGTTTGCCTGATTTGCGCTCCACTGATGACTGTGTGTTGGGGTTGGGCTTGAAACAAACTGCTGGTGCTGGTTTGAGTGTGGGTTCGAAGCAGCCTGCTGGGGCTGATTTGAGTGTGACTTGTGGGTACAAACCAGCAGGCTGAAGGGGCGTGTAATGTCCAAGGTCAGACCCTGAGTTTGAGTGCTGCTGGTTCGAAACAATTAGAGTCAAGCTTGGGGATTGGTGGTTACAAGAAACACATGGTTGGGGCTGGTGTTGAGCAAGTACATGGGGCTGGGAATGCAAAGTCATTTGCTGCTGCCCTAGCCCCTCCGATCTCTTCCTTTTCACAAACTCCTATCCGAAAAGGCGATTATCTTCCTGTGAATATTGATGATTCCATACACCAGCAAGGAGTGAGTGAGATGCAAGGCACAATGATTGGTAGAATGCTTCTAAAATCCGGGGTAAGACCCATGCCGACTACGGAACTCAAAGTTTCACTAGACAAAGTTTGGAAGGTGCAAGGGGACTGGAATATTGTCACTTTGGGAAAAAATTCCCTCCAAAAGCTACATTTTCCCACCACAAAATCTGAAATTTTTGATGAAAAAAAATGAGGGAAAAAATCCTATGGAACTAAAAGTGTCGATTTTTTCCCTCCAAAAACTCCACACGCGCCTGGGTTGACCAAAATTCCTATGGGACCAAAAGTGCTAACGGATTTGACAGAAAATTTAACGGTGGGACCAAAAGTGTCTAAATTTTCGGCTTTGGGACCAAAAGTGTAAGCTTTGAGACCAAAAGTGTGAGGAGGTGTGTCCTGTGGGACCAAAAGTGCAAAAAACTCGTTTCAATTTAGTCCCGTATATTTTCAATTTGTACCGATTTAGTCCCAAATCGCCGGAGACCGGTCACACTACCCCAAAACGACGTCGTTTATCACACGCCCCTAATTTTGATCGGAAAATGCTGACTGACATTGATTTGGACACGTGGATTAATTGCTAATTAATTATTCATTAATTACTTATAGGATGATGATCAATGGGTATGGAAGAGACAAACTTTACAATGCACTAGAATTACCATAAGCCAGGATGTGCAGTTGAATATACTAGATGACATATCTAAGATGTTGGGTGAACTTGATGGAGAGTACTATTCTGTGTTCCAAAATTCTTGTTTTGGCAGATTATTAGGGATACAACGCACAAATTTTACTTGTCAAACGTGTCTATGGGAGTTACTCGCACAAGAAGTGATTATATCTAAAGGTGCTCCAGATGAGAGATGGTTTAGGATTGGATATCGATTAATTCGGTTCTCCAAGTATGAGTTTGTCCTTATCATGGGGCTCCAGTTTGGAGATTTGGAGGTAAATTATGATTTAAGTTATAATATCCTTGCGCCTGGTGGGTTACATAGACGGTTGTTTGGTAAAGATGTTCGTGTCTCTCCCATTAGATTAAGTGAGGAATTCTTGTCGGGTAGGTTTCAACACAATCCAGAAGATGTACTGCGTGTTGCTCACATACTCTTTTTATACTATGTACTCATGGGTCGTGATATTATGAATTTGTAAATTAATTCATGGGTTTGGGATATGATTGATGATACAGAACGTTGGCAGAGGTTTTCGTGGGGTGAGTTTACTTATCGTGAGCTCTTGAAAGGGATCGACAATATTAATATAACACTCTCTGATAGTCAAACGAACGACATTGGAAAGATGTGGACTATGTAAGAATATTATTTTATTGAGAATTGCTACCCGCAGTCAGACATGCATAGTTGTGGTATGTTTGCACTTATGACCATCCAATTGATCATCCAGTTTAAGTTCATTAAAAAAAAATGGTAGTGAATTACATGCAACACTATCGAAATGAGATTGCCTATCAAATTTTTAGATACATTACGGAAAAAAAACTATGAAGCTTTCGAAAGTTTGATGACTACGTATTTGTAATTTTCTTATAATACATTTCATGTTATTTATGTGTTACTTATAATACATTTCGAGAGTTTGATGACAATGTATTTCTACTTACTAATTTTTTTTGTGCTATTGCCTAACTAGTAGAAAAATGCTAAAATAAAAATTAGGAAGTTGAGTGTTAGAAATGAGGGATTGTACTGCCAAATACAAACATACTGAGTTAAAAGATACCCCCAACAACGATTTCGTCTCTAATAAAAAAATAAAAACCATGTTTGAAATGATAATTAAAATAACCAAAGATAAAAACATAACATGAAATGCAAGCTAGATAAAGACAAAACAACGATATAACGCTTAATCACGTTCATGTCTTCTTACTCACCTGCACAAAATAATTAAAGAATAATTAAAGAATTATATATAAAGTGCTTAAATGTTAAGTTACAAAATAAAGATACATATAGAATATTATATTGAATCAACCTGTTTGGTTTTGGCAAGTAAATCTATTATGTCCAGGTGCTCCACATTTTGAACATTCCTAGCACGCCTTGTTGATTGTTGAGGTTGACGGCCTTCGCTTGATTCCCTATTTGATTCCAAACTCATCCCTACAGGGTTGGGACATTTGGTTCAATTGTGGCCCGGTAGATTGCGGTTTGAACAAACGTATGACTTCCGTTTAGATACCATCTACCCTTATCTGATCGGTCGACCCGGTAGTCAACTTTGTTCTCCAAATGATACAACACGACAACTTCTTCCATCTCGTCTCTACTGTAAAAGATGCTCCTTAACTGTAACTGACCACATGTTATATCTGCTGAAAAATGCTGTGTTGGTTGATTAAAATTAGATGTGGGAAGCTCAGGAAGGCGCCATGCACTAGCCTCGGGTTGAGTTGAGTACATCCTTTCATAATAAACACTAAAATTTTGATATTCTCTGAATAATTGCTCATGTAAAGGATTTGATTCATCATCATCATCATCATCATCATCATCATCATCATCATCATCATCATCATCATCATCATCATCATCATCATCATCATCATCATCATCATCATCATCATCATCATCATCATCCCATCATCATCGCCGCCGCCGCCGCCGCCGTCGCCGTCGCCGCCGCCGTCGTCGCCGTCGTGCGTCGTCGCCGCCGCGTGCCGCCGCCGCCGCGTCGCCGTCGCCGCCGCCGCCCGTTGCCGCCGTTCGTCGTCGCCGCCGCCGCCGCCGCCGTCGTCGTCGTAGTCGTCGTCGTCATCATCGTCATCGTGGTCGTCATCATCATCGTCATCGTGGTCGTCATCGTCATTGTCATCATCATCATCATCATCATCATCATCATCATCATCATCATCATCATCATTGTTGGAGTTCATGTCAACCCCAACATTTTCATCGAACTGGAAAATATGACCATCTTCACCTGAACCGGGAACATAATCATCTGCAACTGGAGGTTCGGGAGCATAAGAGTTGGGCACTGTACTAGGACCGACATCGCTGCCTATAGGCATCTCATGGTTCCATGGAGGAAACTGATTAAAGATATATTCATTGTTTTGATGTGTAGTGTTACCACCAGCGTTGCTTACTTTTTGTAGCTTCACAAAAATAATGAGTTCTTGATCCTTGTACAAATCTAAATAGTCCACCACGCCACTGTCGTTTCTAATCTTCAATCGAACAGTTTTGCCTCTACAATCAATAAGAGTTTGTATCTGATAACCCCATTAACTCATATCCGCTTGGGCTATATCATGTATACTTTCCAACAAATCAACATATGTACATGGCAGGTTGATCGAAACAAAGATTGCAATCATTTCGCCACCTACATACTGAAGACCTTACCAATAACCTCCGTACCAAATAATCAGTATTCTCTTTTCCATCTACGAACAACAAAAATAGAATGATTATTATTTAAAAAACAAGATTAATAAAAAACAACTAATTTTTATATTTTTTATTTAAATTGGTACCGAATGTACCGAATTCTTTCTTTTCGGTACATAATGAAAACTCGGTACATATTTTGGTACCGCTTCCAAATTGGTACCGAATCACCTATTTCGGTCCACAATGAAAATTCGGTACTTATTTTTGGTACCACTCTCAAATTGGTACCGAATTAGGTGATTTGGTATCACTCGGTACCTTTGTTTTTCCTGGTTAAAAATGCATAGACACATACAATTTTTTTTTCCTATTTTCTAACATTGAATTACATTTATATACAAATTAAATTTCAGTTCAATTAATGTTTCATTTCATCAATTAACGTAAATTACCAACTAAAATGAAACATATGAAAAGACATAGTTTTTCTATTTGATACACATCACACATTAACAAATTTAAATTAAATTAAATTAAGAATAAGACATCACTTTTTCTATTTAAATCCCAATAATATTCTCCTAAAATGCACCAACATTTTGAAACAACATAATAAAAATAAAATATATAATTCATGAATAAGAACAAAAAGAAAATAGAAATGTACCTTGTTAATTGATGTCTCATACGTCAAGAACAAAAAAAAAAAAAAATTCTAGATGGTATGAGAGTGAGAAGAAGAATGCAAAATTTAACTACTCTCAATTTCATTAATACAATAGTACTATCAAGTACAAATGGTAGGTGAACATAAAGAAGGGAAGTAATGACATTCTTCCAACAACCTTGTAGAGAACAAATAATTAGTACAAAATTAGGTAATGACATTCTTCCAACAACCTTGTAGAGAACAAATAATTAGTAAGAAATTAGTAATTAAGCTAAAGAACAAAATTAGTAATTTAAGCTAAGCTCGAAATGGTAGTTAAAATTTAATCTAAGCTCGAAATTAGTAATTAAAGTTTGCAAGTTAAAATTTAAGCTAAGCTCGAAATTTAAGTTTGTAAGACTTTAAAAAATAAATTATTAAAGAAATACCAAACTCCAAATTAGTAGTTTAAGTCCATATTAGTAAGTAAGTAACATTTATATATATTTAAGACTTTTTACCAATTAAGCGGGATGGAGTGAGGTGGGGGGTGTTTTGGGGGTGGGGGGCTGGTGTCTTTATTAATGGGGTGGGTTTAAATATTTCATATATTTTTTTCGGGAGAAAATTCAAAATACTCACTTTCATACATCTAAAATTTATTCTACCCACATAAAGTATAAAAAATTTATTCTACCTATTATTGCATAAAAAGACCATATTAACCTTATTACAAAAATTTATTTTACCCACTTGGCCCATCGACACAAAAAAATGTGAAATATTTAAACTCACCCCATTAATAAAGACACCAGCCCCCCACCCCCACCCCCAAAATACCCCCCACCTTGGCCCACCAACACAAAAAAAAAATAGTATGTAACTCTACATTTAAACTAGGAAAAAAAAAAGGTACCGAATTATGATTCGGTACCAATTTGAGTTTCGGTACCAAAAAATATGTACCGAGCTTTCATTTGTACCGAAATAAGCGATTCGGTATCAATTTGAATTTCGGTACCAAAAAATATGTACCGAGCTTTCATTGTGTACCGAAATAGGTGATTTGATACCAATTAGGGATTCGATACCAAATATTTCATGGGGTGGGGCGGGAGGGGGGGGGGGGGGGGTTGGATGGGGTGGAGAGGCTAGTGGGTAGTGTGACCCACTTTCTACACTTTCAATTTATTCTACCCACTTGTGAAGGGTATTTATGTCTCAAAAGTAAAAATGGGTAGAATAAATTTTTTATAATTGAAAGTGAGTAAAATAAATGTTATAACTGATGCGAGAAAGATATAAAAAATGATAAATAAACCGAATAAACCGACACCGAAATTTTACGTGGTTCACTAACAATTTGTTAGCTACGTTCACGGGCAGAAGAGAGGATCTCGTATATTATTCAGAACCGACAACAATATACAACTCAAATGAGAATATAAATAATAATCCCTAACTGATTGGGCCTAAGTTAATAAGCCCAAAACCGAAACCGACTAGGCCTAAATTAATAAGCCCAAAACCGACTGATGCACCAAACTGATTGAGCCTAAATTAATAAGCCCAAAACCGAAACCGACTGATGCACTTGTATCAAAGAGGCCTGGGCTTCTTAAATAACATTAGGAAGCCCTTCACCTTTTTCCACAATCCGATGTGGGACAGAATAGGACTTCTTATAGGATTAGGAAATCCTCCAACTTTTGATACAATCCGATGTGGGATAAAACAAAACTTCTTTATTTTACACAATTCCAACAAATCTCCACCTTGGTAAAATAATAGAAAACTTCATTGTCTCCACCTTGGTAAAATAATAGAAAACTTCATTGTCTCCACCTTGACTTGAATCCTCTTACAGATCAACAGATGTACCAGATGCACCATAAAAGTGCCAGACGTACGAGCAACTCCTCGTACACAGATTTGCCCCCAAGACAGGACAACTAATAACTTGTAATATTTAACAAGTTCAAACATTGTTGGAACTTGTTATTTGGAACCAGCTTGGTGAACATATCAACTGGGTTATCAGCAGTCCCAACTTTCTTCACCCTAACTCTCTTCTCACTTCTCAGAAAATGATACCTGACATCAATATGCTTCGTTCTCTCATGATAAACTTGATCCTTGGCTAAACATATTGCACCCAGACTGTCACAAAATACAATTGCATAATCATGATGTAGATCAAGATCACTAACCAGCCCTTTCAACCAGATTCCCTCTTTGGCTGCTTCAGTCAAGGCCATGTACTCTGCCTCTGTAGTAGACAAAGTAACTGTAGGCTGCAAGGTTGCCTTCCAACTTACAACAGATCCACCAAGAGTAAAAGCATAACCGGTCATAGACCTTCTACTGTCAACATCTCTTGCATAACCAGAATCACAGTATCCTGAAACTAAACAATTAGTATCACCTCCATAAATGAGACCGACATCAGATGTACCTCTAAGGTACTGAAATATCCTCTTCACAGCCTGCCAATGTTTCTTTCCAGGTTGAGCCAAAAACCTGCTGACAACACTAACAACATGTGCAAGATCAGGTCTAGTACATACCATAGCATACATCAAACTCCCTACTGCACTAGCATACGGAACCCGAGACATGTACTCCTTCTCCTCAGCAGATTTAGGAGCGAAAGCAATTGACAAATGAATATTTGCAGCACTTGGAGTATCAATAGGTTTAGCTGTAGACATACCAAACCTTGATAATATCTTCTTAATATAATCCTTCTGTGAAAGGAAAAACTTCTTCTGACTTCTAGATCCCTATGAATCTCCATTCCCAATATTTTATGGGCAGCACCCAAATCCTTCATCTCAAACTCAACACTGAGAAGACCTTTTAGCTTCTGAATATCTGACTTGTTCTTTGCAGCTATCAGCATATCATCAACATATAAGACCAAGTAGATAAATGAATCATCTTCCAGCTTGTTGTGATACACACAACTATCATGCATACTCCTGTTGTAGCCAAGATGTGTCATATAACCATCAAATCTTTTGCACCATTGCCTTGGAGACTGCTTTAGCCCATGTAAAGACTTCTTCAACTTGCAAACATACGCTTCTTTCCTGGGAACTTGGAAACCATCTGGCTGGGTCATATATATCTCTTTATCCAACTCTCCGTGTAGAAAAGTTGTCTTCACATCGAGTTGTTCAAGTTCCAGGTCCTGATGTGCTACCATTTGAAGTAACACTCTAATAGAAGTATGTCTGACCACAGGTGAGAAAATCTCATCAAAGTCTACTCCCTTTTTCTGATGGAACCCCCTAGCAATGACTCTTGCCTTATACCTGATACCTTCAGCAGGTGATATTCCTTCCTTCTTCTTGAAGACCCATTTTTATGTAATAATCTTTCTCTCCGGAGGCTTCTTGACTAACTCCCAAGTCATATTCTTGTGAAGTGACTCCATCTCATCTCCCATGGCAACAAGCCATTGGGTAGACTCTGTACAGGTAACAACTTCTTTGTAGGTGGATGGCTCATGTGTTGGGGAATGAGTTGCACAGATCTATTCGGGGTGAATATTTAAATACAAATTTAATTCATTAATTATTACTAGCATGAATCAATCCTATATTAATTCAAATAATAATTGCAACAACATATCATGCATATAAAAAGTCACGTAAAACCTACGCATGCGGAATCTATGGGTTTACGTGAACGTACCTCTCGGGATGGCAGTGACTTCGGTCGGAAGGACTAACCAAAAGGACTTCCCAAGTATTCCCTTAGCCCTTGCTCAACTATCCGGTGGAAGGACACTCGTCGAACAATTAACAAAAGGAAAAAATAAACTTTGTTGCACCACCTTTGTGGATTTGCTAATATTTCCAGCACATGGAATTGTACTTGGGAATGAATTGATCATCCCCTATTTATAGGAGAGGGAGTGGTCGAATTTTATATAGAAAATCAACGTGGGAAAAGATTTTTCTTGGTCACCAAGAAATCTTGAATATATCTCCTATATTCTTTTTCCCATAATTAAAATATTCCACAAAAAACCCACTTCCTCAAAATATGGATATTTTCGAAAATTTAGTGATACAAGAATCCAAGATTTGGATCTTCTTGAATTTATGAGATATTCTTGTATTTCAAGAAATACATATCTTCCATAATATCTTTTCAAGAAAATCAAGAAAATCTTTCTTGCCCACTATATTTTCAAAATTTCGAATTTTACTATATAGATAACCAAGTGAGAGATTTCTTGAATTTAATGAGATAATCTTGTATTCCAAGAATACATATCTTCATTCCATAACAAAATTCAAAGAAAATCTTTCTCCCTCTTTTATCCATAATTTTCGAAAATTTAGAGGAAATATAAGCAACAATATTTATTTTATTTTAATCACCTTTTCAGTTATTGGACTATATGTTGGGCTACTCAGGGGGCCTTTAGGAGAATTAAGATTGGACCTTCTAATGGATCTTGAATATCTAATATTGAGCCACAATATAATTCAAGCCCATAAATATGAATTAATCCCACTACATAATTAATATTGCACCATCCATCTTAACCCATATTACGGTCATTATGGCTCCGGTCATTATTTCCGTGTTTAAGATTATCTAGCCCATTAATTAATTCAAGCCAAGCTCTAGAAGTATGAAATAGCTTTCCGTTAATTAATATCTTTTGTCCTTGGTTTTGATAATAAACTCATCGAAAGGAACGGTTCAACATTATTATCCATACCGTAAACTAATTCCACTTGCAAGATTTGGTATGATAAAACTTATGAACCTCCCAAGGGCAAATCAAATCAAATCAAGCGTGTCTTTTGCACCACGATTCTTCGTATTAAATCTTAGCAATCACATGTGACCAATAATATTGCCCAAGATAAAAAGTATTGAATCTCCGATTCGCTACCCATGATAAGTTAAAGCAATAGTTACCAATCCCCGTGATCCTATTTAAGGGGCGAAGGTTAAGAAACAACGAACCATCATATCGAGGTCTAATTCTTCCTTGTCAATTTGTTTCAAGAATTTATCCTCTGTAGGTCCTATTCAAATGCATCGTACAACTCAAGTGTATATTGAATCGATCATGCACAATTAGTGTAATCTCTTGGTCAAGACAAACCAATCTGAGCGGATTGTTTACACCTCAACCTTTCGCGATGGTTGTTCATTTCCATTTAGGTCGTGAATGGCGTACTTTTTAGTTACTATAAGGGATTGTCCATTGGAATTTTAATTTAATCTTCGTGAAGTTCTTTTTCTATATAATATCGGTATCACTAAATTATTTTATAATTGATTCAAACACTACTAAAATTATTGAACAATTATGCAAAGAAATATATATAACATTCAATCATATTTAAAGCATCATTTGATAAACAATTTATTTCAGAAAGCCCATAAATAAGTAAATAAATAAAAATAAGAATAATATAAGTATATTTTTAGATTTTTTCTCTCATTTCCCCCGATTATACAAAGTAAAAGCATACTTTTCTGAAGAAGATAATCCCAACATCATGAGAATCCACCTTTAATTTCTGAACTCTTTGCAATGCATAACCCACCATATCCTCAAACTCAGATCTCCTTGGAGCCTCAACTCCAATCCTTCTAGCTCGATCAAGAGCTGGGAGCGAGTGTGCTCTGTTTTGTCTGGTCTTGTCTCAGTTGCTTGATGGCATGGTTGAGAGGCGGCGCAGGTTTTTTCTGGTGACTGACGGTACAGGGGTGATGCATCTTTCGTGAAGGAAGGTGTCAAGATCATTTTCAATTAAAATGTGAGTGTTGTTCTCCATCTTGCAATTTTTGTTATGAGAAGATACAACTCAATTGTATAATTGTATAATAATTGTATTTTTATTCCACTGGTAACACATTGATTTGTCAACACTATTGTTTTACGATCAAACAACAATAGACTTTTTTCCCGTCATCCTTCTTATCCCCTGTATTGGGGGTTAAACATAGAATTCTCATGAAAAAATAACATTTCGGATGCCGGACAGCAGGCTAAGTATGACTTTCTTTCGATGGAGACCAGATTCTATACCCCTTAACACCGTTTCCATAGCCCACTTTATAGTAAAAAAACTTCTTTCTTCGCCCTTGGCTCCAATTTACCCTCATTTACATGATAATAAACAATACAATACATCCAAAAGCTCTCAAATTAGTGAGTAATCTTTAAGTAACACGAGACTTACGGACCACATGCTATCAAGCAAAGGTGTTTTGAGGTTGATACCTATAGGGTTTGAGGTGCACGATTTATCGTGTCGAGAGCTTTGTAACATCGTTGAGAGCGTTTTTCCGTGTGATTCCTTTTTGTTTTCATGGGAGACGTATGGAGAATCTTAACTTATCTCCTGAGGAAGACTTCTTTCACTTGATGGATCTTCAACGTATCATGGAATTGGAAACCTAAGAAGGGGGTGGACCATGGTCATTTGGAATTCATCCATTAGTGCTTCATCAATTCTGGACCATGGGGGAGAGCCCGTTCCAGGTTCCATTGAATACCCTAACCTTTTGGGTCCAAATAACCAATATTCCAGTTGGTTATTTCAAGGAAAAGATTGGCGTCTCTTGGAAATTTTATAGGCCGATTTCTAGAGTATGATGAATACAATAAATCAGCTCCATGGCTGCCAATTATGCGAGTTAGGGTTGAAAACGTGTGAACGAACCACTAAAGAGAAAGAAGCGATTGATAACTGGCAAGTCATCCACGGTTGTTGAGTTCGCTTATGAAAGGCTCCAAGTATTTTGCTTTATGTGTTGCAAGTTAGGCCATTCGGAAAGTTTTTGTGAGATACTGTTTAATGCTAATGGTGCAGAGGTGAAGAGAGGATGGGATACTTCGATCAAAGCGACTCCTCGTTGTGCTCAAGTCGGGACGAATAGTAGGTGGTTGAGACAAGGAGGGGAAGAAGCGTGGTCTCCCGCAGACGGCGGAGGAGGCTCAAATGCACCGACTAGGGTTTCGCCGAACGTGCGCGCAAGAATCACGGGATTGGGGAGGATGTGGCGGGATTTGAGGGGAGATCCTATATGGGTGGGAAATCTGATTTAATGAGGCGAGGAAATATGGTAATCAAATTATGGCAAACATTGGACTTACTAAATCTGGGGATTTTAATAACCCGTTTTACGGGCAAGTAAATGAAGATGAGTTATCCAGGGAAAGTGATGAAATTGCCATTTTGGAGATGAAGAAAAGGAAAAGGCTCGAAGCTGGAAAGATGCCGCTGGAGATAGAGGAAGGAGAAGTTGCAGAGAATGAGGAAGATGACATTGAAGATATGAGTGACGGTGATGATGCTCGTAAGCATTTTTTAATGGCGGCCCCCAATCATGGGGCTTGCCGAGAGTAATGATCCTGTTAAGTTGGAACTGTAGAGGTGTGGGTCAGCCGATATTGTGTTTTTATGTGAAACTCTAGCTGTGTCTGCTAGGCTAGAATTTGTTCGGTTGAAAATTAAGTTTCCTAATTGTTTATAAGTTGATTGTAATGGTCGTAGTGGTGGTTTGAGTATTTTCTGGAATAATAAAGTCACATGTACGCTTCGTTCTTACTCTCAGAATCATATTGATATGGATGTTGAGCATGATAATCTAAACTGGAGGTTGACGTGGTATTATGGCCACCCTGGCCGTAATAGAAGACATCTTTCGTGGGATTTGTTGAGGACCTTAGCTAATCAAAGCGCCTCGCCTTGGGTTTGTATAGGCGATTTCAATTATTTGCTTTGGGATACCGACAAGAATGGGCGGGTTGCACACCCACAACATTTATTCCGGGGGTTTAGAGAAGCAATTGATTATTGTGATCTTACGGATGTGGCTCTTATCGGTCACCAATACACATGGTTTAAGGGTAGAGGATCTGTGGATTTTGTTGAAGAGAGACTTGACCTAGCTATGACAAATTCTGGATGGCACGATCTTTTCCCTCTAGCGAAGCTGGTCAATCTGATAGCTCCGGTGTCGGACCACAATCCGATCTTACTGGATATAAGTCCAACTTGCCCGGTTCGGCGCAATTTTAGGTTCAAATTCGAGAACAAATGGCTCGAAGAGGAAACCCTGGCCTTGGTGGTAGATAAGTGTTGGAAAGGATTTTATGATTTCGATGTGACTAAAAGACTTCTTGCTACAGCTGAAACACTTACAATCTGGGGAGATCATGTTCGACTTGCTTTTAGACGAAACAAGAAGCAACTGGAAGAGGAAATTAAATCTTTGCAAGCTCGTAGCGATACAGATTCGGGTATTCGGTTGAGAGAGGTCAGGAAGCAGTTGGCGGAATTATTGATTCGGGAAGACATGCATTGGAGGCAACGGTCTAAAGTTTATTGGTTGAAAAATGGGGACCTTAATACTCGATTCTTTCACAGGATGGCCTCGGCTAGAAGAAAGGTGAATCGTATTGATAGATTGACAGATGCTAATGGGGTTAGTAAAGAGACACAAGAAGAGCTGAACAATATAGTTCTTCATTATTTTGATGACCTGTTTCGCAGTAGTAATGTGGAGGATAGTGTTGTTGAAGGATCTTTGGAAAGTGTACGTCCGTTTATCACTCCGGCTGATAATGAGCTACTTGTTGCAGATTTTACTAGAGAGGAGTTGAAAACGGCTATCATGCAAATGCATCCGGACAAGTCACCAGGTCCTGATGGATTCAACCCGGCATTTTATCAGAATTTCTGGTCTACGGTTGGGGAAGATATCTTCATGGAATGCACAACGTGGTTACGAGAAAGGGCATTTCCGGATGGCTTGAATGACACGGTAGTTACCCTTATCCCGAATTGTGAGAATCTGAGCTCAATGAAGGATCTTCGGCCAATATCACTATGTAATGTGGTGTATAAGATTCTCTCCAAAGTATTATGTAATCGGTTAAAGAGTTTCCTTCCGGATTTGGTGGATGCTTCTCAATCGGCTTTCATTGCAGGCCGATCAATTCAAGATAATATTCTTATTGCTTTCGAACTAATACATACTATGAAGAAGAAAATTAAAGGGAAGACGGGGGAGGTGGCTCTGAAAGTGGACATTAGTAAAGCTTATGACAGGGTGGACTGGAGCTATCTTGAAAGAATTCTTCGAAGACTGGGGTTTTGTGAAGTCTGGATTGGATGGATTATGTTGTGTGTTAACTCTGTTCGATATTCATTTAGAGTGAATGAAGACCTTGTTGGACCAATTATCCCTGGAAGGGGGCATAGACAGGGGGACCCTCTTTTCCCCCATCTTTTTATCTTATGTGCGGAAGGATTATCATTGTTGCTAAGACGAGCTAATAGATTGGGACGTTAGCATGGAGGACGAGTGAGTAGGGGTAGCCCAACTATTTCACATTTGCTCTTTGCATATGACTGTTTACTATTTTGCAAAGCCACCTCTCAGGAGGCGCAATTACTTAAGGATGTTTTGGTCACTTATGAAAAAATATCCGGACAAGTTATTAATTATAGTAAGTCAGGGACGTTTTTCAGTTCGAACGTGGATGTTGAGGTTAGGAGTATAGTCTCTAATATTTTTGGAGTTCATCAAGCGTTGAATACTGGGAGGTATCTTGGTTTGCCTTCACTTGTGGGAAGAAATAAGAAAGATGTCTTTTCATATGTTCGAGAGAAATTATGGGGACAACTTAACGCGTGGGGAGACAAGAAAATTTCTAAAGCTGGGAAAGAAGTTTTGATTAAATCAGCTGAACAAGCGATTCCCACGTATTGCATGAGTGTTTTTCTCTTGCATCCTTCTCTTTTGGATGAACTGCATTGAATGCTAAACAAATTCTGGTGGAGCAACGATTCTCGGCAATCTAAAGGAGTGTTATGGTCTAAATGGGAGGACCTTTGTGATATTAAGAGTTATGGAGGTATGTCATTCAAAAATCTTCATATCTTTAATATAGCTCTCCTTGGGAAAATCGGATGGAGGCTTGTGAGTGAGCCTAATGCCTTGGTGTGTCGTATACTTAAAGCCAAATATTTTGCTCGTTGTGATTTTCTATCAGCTTTGTTGGGAAGAAATCCTAGTTTTACGTGGAGAGGTATCTGGAATGCACGGGATTTATTGAGGAAAGGTATTCGTTGGAAACTGGGATCGAGTAGCAATGTGAGGATTTGGAACCAACCGTGGTTGAACTCGGCCGAGAACTTCTTTATTAGAACTCCGGTGGTGCCAGGTTTTGAAGACATGGTGGTGTCCGATTTAGTGATCCCGGGAACGTATCATTGGGATGTGGAGGTAATTAACGAAGTCTTTATGGAAGATGATGCAAACCGAATATACCGTACAACATTCCCACCTTGTACGTCGAATGATAAATTGATATGACACTATGAAAAGGATGGGAACTACTCTGTTAAGTTGGCGTATAAGCTGGCAATGACTATTATTGATGGTGATGGCCGTGTGATGAATGAGGGATGGAATAGGTTGTGGTCGTGCAGAGTACCGCCGAAAGTTAAAGCATGTGTTTGGCGTATTTGTAAGGGCTTTAATCCTACGAAATCTGAACTGAGGAGACGCCATATGGAGGTGGAGTCGTTATGTAGTACTTGCAACGTCGAACCGGAAACATCGTGGCATACCTTTGTGGATTGTAACTATGCTCGAAGATGTTGGGCTAGTACTCCCATTCACGATCAATTAGAGCAGGCTGTGTTTGATATTGAATCTTTGGCGGAATGGGTCCTGCTGTTGCTGACCAGATTAGATGATGAAATGATCGAGTTGTTTTGTGTAGTCCTTTGGAGATTATGGAAGGAGAGGAATGATAAGTTGTGGAATGAAAAGATGGAGACACCTGATAAAGCTGTCTTCCTTGCTAGGCAAAAAGATTTGATGGATTTGGAAACATCGAGAAACATGGATGGCGAGAAGCGTCGACGCATGGAGGAGAAGTGTATGAAATGGCACTTGCCTCCGGAGGGATTTATCAAAGTGAATATAGATGCTGCCTTTTTTGAAGACTCAATGGAGATGGGATTTGGGTTTACAACATTTGATGAGAAGGGACAACACATCTATAGTTTGACGAGGGTCATGCCGGGGAATTATCAACCGGAAGTGGGTGAGGCTATTGGATTATTAGAAGCTCTATCTTGGATAAAACAACTAAATGTTTCAAGAGTTGTAGTGGAAATGGATGCGAAACTAGTTGTGGATGCAATTAATGGTAGAGGTCGAGATGACACTATCTTTGAGGATATTATTGATGTGTGTAGACAGGATTTGTCTAATTTTCAGAATTGTGTGGTGAAGTGGGTTAATCGTGATGCTAATACTTTAGCTCACCGCTTGGCTAGGAGGGCTAGAAGTTTCTCTAGTCCGTATTGTTGGGTCGAGCGTCCTCCGTTTGTGGATGGCCTTCCCGATATTTGTTTATCTTGTTCTGTTTGAGAGGCTCTTGTTTCTCTCAAAAAAAAAAAAAAAGGTAGGGCAAACTATCAGATTTAGGAAAAAAAAAAAGAGAAAAAAGAAAACCAAATGAAATCTACTTAATTTAGGGCAAACTATCCAAAAAAATCAGATTTAGAAAAAAGTTTTTAAGTAGTGAGGATTTGTAGTATTTGTGTGCCTCTGTTTGTTGTACTAAAATTATCTCTTAATTTTTATGCTTCACTGCCTCCCTAATATTTACTCTTATAGACTAATATCCGTAACATCATTTATGGTATTAATTAGTTTATAAACTTTATAGTATTAATTAGTTTATAAGTATAGTGGTATAAATTTTATAAAATTACAATTTTTTTGCTGAATTAATTTTGGTGCAAATTTTTAATTTTTTTATAATAATCATTATCTACAAAACATATTTATTTTTTGTAAAAATTTGGCCCATGCAGGTTTCAAACCTGCGACCTTCGCATTATTAGCACGGCACTCTAACAAACTAAGCTAATAGGCCAATACGTCAAAATTATCTTTAGAAAAGAATAATACAAATGTATAGTTAAAAAGATAAAAAGAGTAAATTGTTAATATGATCTTGATTATAAAATTTGGTAACATAAAGATATTTATAGTGTAATATTAATAATTCCACGAATAAATCATGTTAATAATTTTTAAATTATGCAGTGTTTGAGTTGGTTAACTACTTGGCATTCAAGGAACTCTCAAATTTCTAAAGGAAATGAAGTACCAGTGATGGTCTTGTAGAGTCGAATAAATTTTGTTTATAGCAAAAAAACATTGGTTTAAAAAAAAAAAAAAGAAGCTATGTCATATCTATTGAATAGTATGTTTAATCGTGGTTTAGTCTCTTTCTTGCTTCGCACAAATCGTGGTTTCGCCTCTTTCTTGGTAGAGTTACTCTCCTATTGCTTGTGCAATTGGATTCAATTTTAATTTTGATGAACTATTCACACTAAACCCTAACCCCTAAACAATGTACCCTAAATTATATATGAATCATTCGGGCCGGGTGAATCATGAACCACTTGGGTCGAGTGAACCATGAACCACTCAGGCCGAGTTTGGGTCCGGGTTGAGAAAAAAAAACATAAAACTGAAATTAAAGTTAAAAGAAAACTGAAATTGAAAAAAAAAAATTAAAACAAAAAAAAAATAGAAAAAAAACTCCCAAAATTAAATTGCACCAATTTTATTGGTGCATGTGGTGCATAGGAGAATTTGTGTTCTTAGTAAGCAGAAATCAGGGGCATGATAAAAAAAATTAGAACTTAGTAAATACGGGATAAATTTCTCCGAAGCAAAAAACAATGACCAGAAGCTCTTTTCTTTTGGTAGAATAAATCGCTTGCGCTGTATAAATCATATGGACAACTTTAGCTACTCGTTACCACATCACAGCCCCTACCAAACGAAATTTCACAATTTGGTAGCTGGATAATGGGTGGTGTGGTCAATGACACTTTCAACTGCACAAAGGCTGCGTGTCATGTAATTTGGGGTTGTGTTTTAAGAACAATAATTTATCATTTTGAAAAAATTAGGAGATTAATTTTAATTTCTTGCTTCAAACGTAAGCCTGTAATTAAGTTTTGAATTTTTACAAATTTTGGCCTGCAACTTAATTTTTCCGCACAATTTTGGACAAAAAAAGTGTAATTCTTGAAAAGGCTATTGGAGAAGTGGAGAAGACGAATTTTTTTTAGGACACTATATAACTATGGGCGGGTGCCAAGAATAAAACACTATATTTTGGGCTTCCAAATATAGGATAAAATCTTTTAAAATATTGATCAATTATATTGAAAAAATTGTTATTTTTCTGGCTATGTTGAGATCAACACCTTCAATTTCGCCTATTTGAGAGCCCAAAACATAGTGTCCTAGTCTTGGCACCCGCCCAAATTTAATGTCCTAAATAAATTCCCTTCGTCTAGCTCCACCTCATAGACTTCTCAAGAATTGCACTTACTTATCCAACACTAGATTTATCATTTCCCCCATGTATGAGAGCAAATCTATGTATGAAACGTCTGATTGAATTTGAGGATCTAAATTAACATCCTGCAGAATATCAAATCAGAATTCCAATGAACGTCTGTTTTCTCTATGCTTCCTGCATAGTTAGTTAGAAGTTAAATATCGACAAAAGTGGATCGGAACGTGATTAAACTATAACCAAAACCATTCCATTCATCTATCATTGTCTATAAACAGTCATTCAACAGTCATTGATTTTATAAAAGTTCAGTTTAACAAAATAAAATTGTTACCAAAGTAAAAATAGTAAGATACAAGTAAAGTATCAATGCAAAAGACTAATAAGGTGCTATAGATCCATAAAAACCTTGGTGATGGTACATGATTCAATGAACATTAGAGCAAACAAACTAAATGATATATAAAAAAAAACAAAATGAGATCTACCTTCACTGTTTTTCCTTTTCAGCAGATCTGCAAGAGGAATTGAGGTCTGTAGATTAAATCGAGCTTGCTCCTGTTATATATACAAAGTTTGAACAGATTGAGAAATTGAGATCGGATTTTAAATATAAAAAATGGATAGGGAGAGATATGAAATTAATAAATAGAAGATGAAGAAATAATTCAGAAAACATAGAGGAAATTCAGAAAGCTTCAGATCTATGTAGATGGAAAAAAAAAAAAAAAAACCAAATGAGATTTCTATATATGTACCTTCACTGTTTTAGCTCTTGAGCTAGCATAAACACAAGTTGGATTTCAGACAGCAGCTCCAAGAGATGTTTAAAGTGTAAGTGGAAATAACAAGTGTTGAGGGTGGCTGCTGTAGATGTCTTCCTCCTTTTATAGGTGCTGCATTAGGGTTTCTTGCCCTGGGCCTGCCCCCTTGTACTTGAGAAATGGGCTCGGGCCCAAATACTTCTTTCTTGCTCTCTTGTCTTCTTTTATACTAAAACATGCAACATGTTTATACTAAAACATGCAACTCTTTTTATAAACCTTTTACAGGAAGCTGCCTTGACAGCCAAAGCGAATTGAAGAGATGCGGAAATGTAGTGGGGCAAAGAAGAAAAATATATAGGAATTGAGGGTGGTTGTTCATAAATATATATATATATATATATATCCATGTGTGTATACATGTCTCTGGAAAAAACTATTTTCACATGTTTGGCTTTAGAGATATTATATATAAACATGATGTTGTAATGTTTACAACTATTTTCACATGTTTACAACTATTTTCTAGAGATGTGTTGTTAGAAATTAACTCTAACAACTTTCTTTAAGGGGTTGGTTGTGTTAAAGGGAACACGACTTAGTTAAAATTCGACTTTGTTGATGATTGACAAAAACATTCTAAGTACTGAAATATAGTTGATCTTTAGAATACTTGATACGCACGTAAACCAATCGAAGTGCAAATCAGCCCAAATCTTATGAATAGAAGAAACTAGAGCAAACTAAGTCTGTCAACAATTTTACGGATAACAAATAAATGAAATGTCAATCTATTCGATGACATAATAAAGATTTCAAAAATATGTATTAAAACCGTTCATTTGTCAAGATTTTTTTAATTAGTATGAGAATACATTGACCAACACATTAGTGAACATTAATGTTGCATCAACAAATTTTGGATTTTTGCTATTTAACGTGCAATAAATGTTCTCAATAAAAGTCGAAATTGGTAATGGTTCAATTATAAGATTAAATATATATTTTTGCTATTTGATATATTTCAATAATCAGCCCATATCTCTTGTTGATTCATATACATGTAGTCCAATCTAGCCCGACCTGGAGATGGCAGCTACAACATGATAAACTGGGTGCCATTTTATGTCAATTTATAATATGCTGCTGGTTAATTTATAGTAGCATTTTGATACTATCAACTTTTTTTTCTTTTGTAGAGCCTATGATTATTGTAGATCTGATTCTGCAAGATGTACTTAGATTCATATCATAGATATGTTCTTTTCCCATCAATATCATCTTTTATGGTAGGGTAATCACATGCTAATGGTCCCCACCATTAATGTTTTAAAGCTTTAAAGAAGAACGCGACTCAAATACCAAATTGAAGTTCTAGTCTTACACGTGAAATAGTCTCATACAAGATTTACACGTGAAATAGTCTCATACAAGATTTTCTCTTTCTCGCGTTACGAACTATAGCGGTGATGTTACGTATCAAGTATTCAGAAATATAAGAAACATTCAGTTGTAAGAAAGGTTTTTAAATCACCAACAAAATCGGCTTTCTAGCTACTAAATTGAGAAGTTAAATTACGTACTCATTAACAAAAGTCACATAAATAGCTTCTGGTATATCTCTTTTCGTTTTTCAGTCTTATGTTTTCTGTTTTTTAATCTCATTTTGTTTGTTTGCCGCTGATGTACTACAATTTCTTTTCCTATGTTGTTTTTTCAATTGATTAATAGAGTAAAAAATTAAAAAAATTATTTTGTGCAACCTCACTCCGATAATATCGAAGATCTTGTAGGATCTAAATTTTGAGAAACCCCACTTTGATAAAATCGAAGATCTTGCCGGATTCTACTACTTGTTTTGGGCAGTTTGCAGTTAATAATGGTTTTGGTTATGTTCAGTTCATTTTAATAATAATTTTTATTTTGATGTAGTTCTAATGCATGAAGAAGCATGAAGAAAATGATTCCAATATTAGAAAAAGATCTGCATCCAAAGAATGTTATAAATTTAGATCCTCAAATTCAGTCAGGTTTACCCTTAACTGCTGGTTTATATGTACGCGTCCAATCGAGCCAGACAGCAGGATAAACTGGGTGTCATTTTATGTCAATTAAATTATAGTAGTATTTTGATATCAAGCACTTGTTTGGTTGTAGAGCCTATGATTATTGTAAATCTGGTTATGTATGCTGATTAGTAGTAGTATCTTGATATCATGAACTTGTTTGTTTTTAGAGCCTACCATTATTGTAAATCTGGTTATGTATGCTGGTTAATTTGTAATAGTATCTTGATATCATGATTTTTTTTTTTTTTTGGAAAAACGCAAAATTACAAAGCCGATCTTAGAGAGTACAGATAAATAACATCCTACACAGCTCCCACACACCACTCTAGCCTCGTACTTGTTTTTCCGATTCCAATTTATACATAAATTCGGTTCTCTCACCACTCGCTATAAGTACACCAAGGCTTGATACAATTTCTCACTTTCAACCATGTTTAAATTTAATTTGATGATTATAAATTTAATTTGTTTAAATTTAATTTGATGATTATATGCAGGGAACATGTTTAAATTTAATTTGATGATTATAAATTACTTTGGGAAGTCAAGATTACAAATACCTATATTTTAAGGGTTATGTTAATGAGCAACTTAATTTCTCACTTTTGTAGAAAGTCTGACTTTGTTAGTGTGATTAGTTAGATTTTGTAACACTTGATAAGTAAAAGCAATAGAGGGGCAATCCAGAACAAAAGACACTGGAGTAAACTTGGTTTTTCTGCTTTCTTCTCTTCTCTTGGTTGATTTTGTGTTTTAAGGTCTGAGTGTATTATGTGTGCGGAAAATACAGTTTATGTTTATTTAGGAAAATACTTGTAAATGCCTACCTTTGTTGATTTATAAGCAAATGCCCTGGAAAATATGAAGAACAATCACTAAAAAAAATATATTCTGGTGACAAAATTATTGTGACGAATACAAAAGTCATCACTAAAGTATATGTTTTCGTGACAACCTGCAAGTCATAAAGAAGCAAGGTCGGTTACAGTATTTTATGAAGAAAACATGCCGGAAAGTATGTTCACTTGTCTCGAGCAGTTTTTATAAGGTTCTTCTGGTGTCACTGATGAGATGAAGAAGTGGCACTGATTTCTATAGGAGAGAATATGTGTGTTCCAGTTGAGGAGGGTGGTTTGGGTTTGAGACGATTTTGGGATGTACGTGTTGTGTTCAACATGAAAATTTATTGGAGGTTTCGGTTACCGTCTTTTATGGAGAAAAAAAAAAGATGTTTTAGTCCCATAACTTATCTACAATTTTCGTCCAACAAATTTAAAGGTTCAATTTTGGTCCCATAAGTAAATTATTTGTATTTTTATGAAAAAATCGCGAAAGATATCGTTTTCGGTCACATGGATGTCACATGTCAATAAAATTTTGTCCTTTTTAAATTTGTAAATTTTAAATTTTAGTTTTGATTTAATTTATTGAGTTATTTACATGTGTAATTTAATTTATTAAGAAACGTAAAAATACAAAAAGAAAAAGATAGTCAGACATTAGCGAGGGTATCGGAAACCCCCAAATTTTACCAGCACGTGACTTGCAATATCGCAATTTTTCGACGAAAATTGGAAAATCAATTTACTTATGGTACCAATATTGGACAATTGGGTTGAAAAATAGACAGTAAATAAGTTATGGGATAAAAAAACTTATGTTGCATATAAAGACCAAATCATACACTTATTTTGTTGGTGTATCAACGAGATAACAGATATAACCCCAGAATCTTTCACATTTATCTATTAGTGTTGGTGGTTCTCTCACACCCCCCTGGTTTTCAACTATGTGCAAATGCACCCCTGGCTTTCAACTTTTCATGTACAGTCCTAATTAATTTAATAAAATTTTCATGTAGAGTCCTCAATTTAATAAAAATTAGGAATATGCCTCGAAGCTTCTAGAATCTCCCTGCCTGTAAAAGGAGGGACAAACCCTAGAAAACTACACCACGGCGCCTCTCCTCCAAAAAATCACACATACAAATTTCTTCAGCCTCTCCTCCAAAAATTCAGAATTAGTTATTAGTTTCATCAGACTAATCGATGAAGGTATATCTCTTTCCGTTTTAAGCTGTTTGTTTTCTTGTTTTTTAATCTCTTTTCGTGTGTTTTTTTTTCTTAACTCAATGCTATTATTGATGAATATTTTAATCGATTCTTAGAGTTGTGAACTCCCTTTTTTTATTAACAATTATATGTGCAACCTCACTTTGTTAAAATCGAAGATCTTGTCAGATCTAGATTTTGGGAAACGTCAATTCAATAAAATGGAATATCTAGTCAGATTCTGCTACTTGTTTTGGACAGTTTGTAGTCAAATAATGGTTTTGGTTATGTTTAGTTCATTTTAATAATAATTTTTATTTCGTCACAGATGTTGCTTTTTATGTAGTAGCTAGGTATGCCTGAACCAATAAGAAGACTACCAAAGTGGTATTCACATATTAGAGCAAGATGTGCAACAGCAAGTGGAATTCATATTAGATCTAATCCGAAGGATGTTAATTTAGATCCTCAAATTCAGTCAGACAAGAATGCACCTATCGCAAAAGCACTCATTGAATTGATGAACCAAGAATTTCCTAAATGGCTCTTCGATTACGCCAACAGTATTATTGAGTCTAGTAGCGAGGCTGAGAGATGCTATAGTATGTTACTAGTCGATTTCACTTCACTTTCATTTTACTCTCTTCAGATGCACTTAGATTCATATATATGATTTGTCTTTTTCCAGTTATTCTTTTTATACCTCTAATATAATAGATTGTGTATATGTTATTAAGTAAATGAATTAATCTCACACATTTCTGCAAGTTCAGACTTTTAAATAAAATAAAATTCTTTTTATTATATATATGCATCATTTCTTCAATTATGACAACTCTAAAAGAACAAACTCTCAAAGATATAAGAGATGGTATGCTATGAAATTTTTGTTCACTGTAATATTGATTTTTTTTTATTACAGACATACTCTTTAGTAATATAAGTCACACCCTTCAGTTATCACTACGACACTCTTTGCTATAATATAAGTCACACCCTTCACTTTTATGAGTAATACTCTTTATAGTAAAACATCACACCGTTTACAATAAAAAGTCATACTATTTAGTAATATAAATCACACTCCTTAACCAGTTTCACCGTGAAACTTGTTCACACTATACTTTGCCAAGATATAATTCTTTAAAGTACTGATCATATCATTGCCCTATATGCAATTTTGATGTATATTGGGCACAAATGACGGTGTCCTGTGGAGATCAATATTAGAACAAATTATGTATACTCGGTTACAATTTACTAGCATTTTATGATGATATTCGCTCCTGAAGCAACAATATTTCGTATTAAATAATAATTCGAATGAAAACTATCAATTTAATTCTTCAAATGAAATTAGAGAATACAAATCAATTGCTGTACGACTTGAGAATATCTTAAGTTATATTATATTTTTTGGTTTATTTTTATTGTATTTAATGAGTTGCTTTTTTTTTTTTTATTGTGTGAAATGACACATTTAGCATGCCATATATGCAGAAAAATTCAACTCAGCAGCTTCCGATGAAAATTAGTGGCACGTGACTGACACGTGGTTAAAACTATGTCGTTTTGGACGTTTTTTATCGATCTCCAGCAATTTGAGACCAAATTGGAACAAACTGAGTATATGTGAGACTAAATTAAAAATATTGATAATAACATGATCATTTTAATAAAGATGGAAATATATGAGACGATTCTGGTTTAAATCCCAAATATTTTCAGTAAATGTAGAAATTGGTAGTGGTTCAATTTTAAGATTAAGATATCTTTGTAAATGTATATTTGATACATAATCACATTCAAAATTATCATGATAAATTGTTAAGAGTTGTGAAATGGCACGTACGTCTCTCGCTCATCTATTTTTCTTTTTGGCTCGAAACGTCTGTCGCTCATCAACAAATTTGAAAACAACAATATGAAAATCACATTAGCAGATTTTAAGGACGTACGGTAAGAGATGTTTATATAATTTCTATTTACATCAAAGCCTGATTTAGTATTCGATGAAACCACACCATATTGAAAGTACACCATATACATATACACAAAGTAAGTGTATGGTTTGGACTTAATATTTGAGTCTATAAGTCTGGTTGTTCGTAGTTTTGATCTTTCTTATTTTGTTGTAATAAAAATTATCTATTTATTTTACGCGACGTTCTGTCTCCACTTGAATATTTGCACAGCACAAAACCAAGATTGTCGTATATCATAAATATTATATATCGAGGGCAAAAAATGCTCGGAAAAAGTCACCGCATCTTATATCCTTTAGAGCACTCGGGAATAACAAGGGCCTTAACGAGGGTCTTATATTTGTGAAATAAGGGACCCACATTTGC
Organism: Stenogyne calaminthoides; assembly: GCA_037126765.1. NCBI lineage: Eukaryota > Viridiplantae > Streptophyta > Magnoliopsida > Lamiales > Lamiaceae > Stenogyne > Stenogyne calaminthoides. The sequence continues at coordinate 17,240,162 of JBBCBC010000035.1, forward strand.
AGTTGAGATTAAAGGAATCAAATTCGGCAAGTTTGAATTTGAGTCTTGTCTTTCTTTCCTTTTGTTATTCTCTCTCTCCTATTTATTACTTCTTTCCATTTTATTACAAAATGTAATAACTCAGATGATCATAACCTTATCTCAAATCTATTTCGTTCTCATCCCAATTAATTGTTGACTTCATCAGTAATTAATAATTATTCCTTTTTTTTTAAAGAAAAAAAACAACATTTTATAGTTAAAAAATGCATCGTACAACTCAAGTGTATTTTAAAAAGGAAAAAAACTTTTCCAAACAATTATTTGTAAGGAGGAACAAACCCTTGAGTTCTACATCACAGCGCCTCTCCTCCAAAACTCCCACATCAAAATTACTTCAACCTCGCAACTAATTGGCGAAGGTACATGTCTTTTGGGTTTTAAGTCTTTGTGTTTTTGTTTTCTTAATCGTTTTTTAAAGTTGTGACTTCCCCTTTATTTTTATTTCATTTTTGGGTAACAATTTTCAATTTGTTTGTGCAACCTAACTTCAATAAAATTGAAGATCTCGTCTGATCTTGATTTTGAGGAACCTCACACCTCGATAAAATAGAAGATCTTGTCAGATTCCGCTACTTTTTTTGTTTATGTTTAGCTCATTTTGTTAATAATTTTTATTTCTTCACAGATGCTTTTGATGTAGGATATCCAATATAAGAACAAGACATGGGATTCAGATTAGATCTAATCCGAAAGATCCACAGATTAGATCTCATCGGAAGAACATTGATTTAGGTCCTCAAATTCAGTCAGATTCTCCCCGTAGACACCATGCCGGAGCTCAATGGAATGGAGGGATGGCAAATGAGAGATGTCAAACACCATGCCGGAGCTTGTCATATAAACTTTTCAAACTTGTAGTGGTTGAAAAAAATGTGTGGAGTTATCTTCGATTTCATTTGCTATCTTATGATCTATTCCTACATTTGCAACCCGTGGCCGCTTCTTTTTCTCCATTGATTTCCTGCACTATAAACTTCACTTTCATTGTATACACTTAATTAGATTCATATCTATGATTTGTCTTTTTCCAGTTATTCTTCCTATCCCTGTGACATAATAGATTGGTTTATAAGAGCAGGAATGATGGCTTACAAAATTTAACAAACTAATACTTTTCAGTAAGCAAACTAATAAATTTTAAAATATATTGTACAATATTTACATATTTTAAAACATAGTTTCCTACATTTTCAAGTTTGTAAAATTATTGTCCTTAAAATACAACTTCCCTAAGTTACTGTCTTGAAAATATATTGTAGGACAATCGAGCCCAAAAATCTGAACATGAATTTCAGCTTATCTAAAAATCTGAACATGAATTCAATCTCATCTAAAAATCCGAACATAAATTCCATCTTATCTAAAAATTGAATCATGAATTCAATCGTATTTAAAAATCTAAACTTGTAGAGAGGGGTGAAATCAGTTTGTTTGCAGTATATTTATTCCCTTAATACTCCCCCTCACTCATGAGCTTAAATTCTCAACTCCATCATGAGACTTGAGGTCCATTCAGTACAATTCAGACCCATTGCTTTGATGTCATGAAAGATATCAATATCATCCAAAATTCCAAAACTTGCAGAGAGGTATAAAATCAACAGGGAAAAATATTTTTTTAGGACAATAATTTAGGGGGCACTGTATTTTAAGGACAATAATTTTACTTGAGTTGTACACGACAGCGCCTCTCCTCCAAATATCTCACATCCAATTTTCTTCAACTTCACCACTAAGCGGTGAAGGTATATTTCTTTTGGTTTCTAAGTCCTTGTTTTTTTGTTTTTCTCCTTTTCTTTTGGTTTTTTAATCGATTTTTAGAGTGGTACTAACCTGCCTTTTCATATTTCTTTTTTGGGTAACAATTTGATTTTATTCAACTTATAAAATCGAAGATATTGTCAGATCTTGATTTTGAGGAACCTCACTTCGATAAAATTGAAGATCTTGTCAGATTCCGCTATTTTTTTTGGTTATGTTTAGTTCATTTTAATAATTTTAATTTTTTATGTCACAGATCTTCTGATGTAGGATATAATGCATGAAGAAAAGGATTCTGATATAAGTACCAGCGAGATTCGAATTAGATCTAATCCAAAAGATCCTCAAATTAGATCTAATTCTAAGAATATTGATTTAGATCCTAAAATTCAGTCAGATTCTCCCGGAAGACCTCTCAAAGTGCTGCTTCCGGAGTATTGGAATGGAAGGATGGCAAATGGCATTAGTGTGGTGATGGTTGCGGCGTCACTTTTTCAGTGCTATCAACTTCACTTTTCGTACTCTTGCTCTCCCAATTGCACTTAGATTCATATCTATGATTTGTCTTTTTCCAGATCATTTTCATTCTATATCTCTTCCGATGCACTTAGATTCATATCTATGATTTGTTTTTTTTCCAATCGATCCTTCTAATCCCTATGGCATAATAGATTGTATATATGTGCGTTCCTTTTTCAAATGTATTACTCTCAAAGACATATTTCTTCAAATTATTGCATCATATCATTGCTCTATATGACTAATTTTCAGTACATAGGAAAGTCATATAAATCACCAACAACCCGATACTCTACAAATATTTCCTATATAAGCATGTATACGATTTCCCATGAATAAATACACACCTTAATTATGGATATGTATGTATGTTTGTATGAAACCTCACTTTCACGTATGTGCAAATATTGGAACGGCAGTAGAGCATCACATAAAATAAATTAAGAAAATTGTATTACCATCCCACAAACTTTATGTATATGTACAGGGAAAAATATTTTTTTAGGCCATAACTTGGTGAGTTTGTGTTTTAAGGACAAGAATTTAAGGACTTGGAAATATGGGACAACATATTCTAAAATTTGTAAATATGGAATAATATATTTTAACATATGTACATGTAGGACAATAGAGTCTGAATAAGCTTAAATTAGGCTAAAATGTCATGTGAGATGCACGATTGTCCTACATTTACAGATTTACAGACTTGTGAATGTAGGATACTATGTTTCTAAACATATAAATTTAGGACAATCTTGCAAGCCACGTAATATTTCAGCCGATTTGGTCTTATTAATTTGAGCACAATTAATCAATTTCCATTTTCATTTCTCAATATTAAAGCACATGTGTGCAATTTTGGTCCTATTATGTACAATTTTCATTCTTTTATGTCGGAAATTTAATTGTCGCTAGAATTGAACACGTGTGTGGTAGCTGATTTTATGCCAGATTAATGAGTTGGAGCTCCACATCATATTCTTTTGTTCATTTTTAATCCTTTTATATATATTTATACTATTAAAATTATAATAATAAGGATAAATACAACAAATTTAAGAATTATGAAATATAATTTATCAATATAATATTCTTAAAATTGCAATTTTATTATTATAATTTAAAATTTATTTTTTAGAATCTGTGAAATGAGACAATATGTTTTAAAATCTGTAAATGTAGGACAATCGAGCTCGAATAAGCCCAAATCGGCTGAAATGTCACGTGAGTTGCACGATTGTCCGACTTTGTTGATGATTGACAAAAATATTCTATGTATTGAAAATATATTTGTGCTTTAGAGTACTTGATGTGTACGTAATTTAATCGAGGTTCATATATACCAACCCAAATCTTATGAACATAAGAAAATAGAGAAAAAAAGTTTTTTGGTTCCGTAACTTTCCTGTCTTCCGTTTTTGATCCCAAAAAATTTAACTATCCAATTTTGGTCCCATAACTTTTGCCTTTGTCCAAATTTGGTCCTATTTTCGTTGGAAAAACGAAAACGGTGTCATTTTCGATCAGAAGTTAGGGATCTCCATTCGGCCTTCACACGTGGATGCTGAATGTTTTTTTTTTTCATTTTTTTAATCCATTTTATTACACATAGATAATTCCAATAATAAATTTAAATCAAAAATCTAATTAATATTAAAATTAAAATCTGCAACTTAAAATAATGCAGTATAATTAACTCTCCTCAACTAAAATTAAAATTAAAGAATAAACTAAAATTATGATGCAACTAAACTAAAATTAAACACTGCAAATTAAAATTAAACACTACAAATTAAAACTTGTAACACTTATATTGTTTTCCTGATCTTCGTTTTTACAACTTTGAAACTAGGGTTCTACACTCAGAGAGAGAGAGCCGCATTTGAAACCGCACCGTAATAGAACCCCTTCTTTGCGCCGGCGACATGGCGGTTATGCGAAGAAAAGGGACGATGGACTGGGATCGCCCTGATTATGGTAAGTTTCTTTTTCAATTTATGTGGGTATGTGGTGTGGGGTTTACTTTTCTAGTATTTTCTAAAGAATTTATGTGGGTATGTGGTGTGGGGTTTACTTTTCTAGTATTTTCTAAAGAATTTGTTGTGGGGTTTGATTTTCTATGAAAATACTCTCCTGAACATGTGGTATGTGGGGTTTTCTTGTTGTTTAATGTCTTCGACTTATTGCATTTATTTATTGTGGTCGAGAAAAGGGTAGCAGCATTTATGTGGGGTATGTAGGGTTTTGTTGTCGCTGTTGTGGTGTTTATTTTATTATTATGTTTAAAGTGAGCATGTGGGGATTACTTTGTTTATTTTTTGTCTCTGAAGCTCAGTTTTGTTTGTATTTTCTTGGCATTTTGCAGACCCTAAAAGTAAGAATCTTACTGTGGTATTTCATTTTGGGGGGACATTTGAGAATATGCCTAATACTTTATATATTGGGGGTCAAAGGATAATATATGACTGGGTCACAGCAGATGGATTTAGAATGAGTGACCTAGATGAGTGGAGTACCAATGCAGGGGTTAATGGCCAGAAAAGATTTTATTTGAGAATGATGGACTATAACTTCAAATTGTGTATTGATGATAATGATCTAAGGAACTGGGCTAGTAAGTTTCTGATGGAGGATAGGGAAATGCATATCTATGTGGAGGTAATACATTTTGATGATGAACCAGATTATGAATCTTTTGAAGATCCTGATGATATTATTGGGAATGAGTTAAGTGATGATGAAGTGAGGGCTGGAGCAAGGGATGAAGTGAGGTCTGAAGATGAAGTGAGGGCTGGAGCAAGGTCTGAAGTGAGTGCTGAAGTGATGGTTGAAGTCAGGGCTGAAGTCAGTGATAGGGGCAAGAGTAAGGTTGTGGCATCTGATTCTAGTGAGAGTGAAGTTGACTTAGAAGATGATGTGATTCAAGGTGATGCTCATGACTTTGATGAGCATAGGGTCTCTGAGGAGGATAATGATGGGCCTAGCTATCCTGTTTTTAATCCCAAAACAACATTTGCTCCTGTCTTTTGTTGAAGCAAAACTTAGTATTGTATTTTGTGGTCAGATTCAAGACATCTTTTTGGCTAGAAACAAGACTTCTTAGACTTCTTATTTTATTTTGTGGCTAGTATCCTTGATATTTTGTTAATATGGTATTGGCTAGAAGGAAAGACTTCTTAGACTTCTTAATGTATTTTGTTATTAGGCAGATTGTTAATGACTGGTATTACAACTTATGCAAATTATTGTGCTTTAGAAGGTATTGTGATTGTTGGCAGATTGTTAGAAGGTATTGTGATTGTTGGCAGATTGTTATTGTGATTGTTGGCAGATTGCACAATTATGCAGATTGTTATTTCTTGTAGCTCCATTGAAGGTATTTATGCACAATTAAACACTAAACACCAAACCAAAAAGCATATTAATCAACTAAAGATGAAATACATGCTGGAAATTACATTCAACATCTTAATCAAAATTACACATCAATTCAAAAGCTGAATTACATATGACATATCATCAACCTATCATCCTATAATTCAAGGTGTTAGTACCATTTGAAAACATGTTACATACTATCTTAATCAAGTAGAAGCATGCCAAAAACACCACAACCATCTTCACCAGCATCCTCTGTTTTCTTCCATTCTCAGATTTCTTGATCTTCAACTTCAAAAATCTTTGTTCTTTCTCCAATCAATTAACATTCTGCAAAATCATGATCATCTCTTCAAGTTTATCAATTTGAGTCTCAAGATTTTTACTCTTCAACTTCTCTTCATTCAACTTTCTCAATAGTCCAGGAATAATTTGTTTTGCTCTGTCACACACTGGTGGATCAAACCACTTAAAATATTTGCAGTGCCCATCACTCTAAGACAATAACAAACATCGGCCACTTAAAATTCGACTTATAATTCGAGCAAACAAAAAAAAAATTAATTTGTTTTTTCAAAAATAATTTCTTACCGGATACTTCTCACACCCAAGAAACCTTCGATCAACATTGTCATCCTTCCAACAAGTTACAATAACTGCGAGACGACCACAATAGCAATTGGTAGAATTCGAGCTTCGACTTGATTGAGACATTAGATTAGAGTTGGGGACAGAACTGAGAGAGTGGATTCGACCTACAAAGAATGGACTTGATTTGGGATGAACCCTAGTTTTCTCCTTCTTCCCGTCGTGTGTTGCAATTTGGATTGAATGGGTGACTCTTTTAATTATACTGCATTATTTTAGGTTGCAGATTTTAATTTTAATATTAATTAGATTTTTTATTTAAATTTATTATTGGAATTATCTATGTGTAAAATAAAATGGATTAAAAAAAATGAAAAAAAAAAAACACTCAGCATCAACGTGTGAAGGCCGAACGGAGATCCCCAACTTCTGATCGAAAACGACGCCGTTTTCATTTTTTTGGCGAAAATAGGACCAAAATTGGACAAAGGCAAAAGTTATGGGACCAAAATTGGATAGTTAAATTTTTTGGGACAAAAAACGGAAGACAGGAAAGTTATGGGACCAAAAAATTTTTTTCTCTAAGAAACTAGAACAAACTAAGGCTGACACAATAATTTTACGGATAATAGATAAATGAAATGTCTTTAAGGTTTTCTCTATTGTCTCTCGTTGATTCACATACATACCGTGATTACGTGTATGGTAATTAAGTAAAACCTATAAAATATCGATGTTTCTCATTTTGATATAATATAATAAAAAATTCCCTTTTATTAGGCAGCCAAATATGGAATATCAATATCAACTAAATATGGAATATAAATTAATTTTTGTTATATTTACTCTTCATAATTAACTCTTGAGAAGAGAAATTAATGCAAAATCAAGGAGAAATTTTAGGGAGTACAAAATTAAGGAAATATTGATGGAATGATATATGAGTAAAATATGGAGAAATGTGAAAAAAAATGGTAAAACAACAAATATTTTGAAACATAAAATAAGCTCAAAAGCGATAAACATTACGAGACGTAGGGAGTATATATATATATGTTAAAATCTTTGTTGTGTTTCTTCCGTTCATAAAATTTGCATTGGATTTCCAAGGTATATTCAATAGAAAGAAAGGTTTTTTAATCACCAACAAAGTCGGCTTTCTACTAAATAAAATGAGCAGTCAGGTTGCTAATTAACATAACCCTTTAAATCAAAATATTTTGTAATCTCAAGTTCTGGAAATAATTTATAAACATCGAAATAATCAAGGACGGATCTACATTGGGGCCAAGGGGGTCACTGGGCCCCCCTGGTCCCACTTGAACTTTTTATATGTATATATTTATAATTAAGACACACTTGTATGAGTCGGTCTTATAGTAAAACGGAGCATAAATTGTGTATTAATGTTTTAATATTTTGAAAGAATGAATGTTATTTGTGTTAGATTGTACCCTATATCATGTAAAAAACCGTCTCATACGAGTGTTTGTCTCCTTTAAACAAAATATTATGTGCATCATTTTCACCGTACACCACTATTACTAATATTTGTAAAAATCAACACTCTATAAATAAAATGTTGATCTTTAGGTGAGAAAGGGGTAGCGAAATAGAGAAAGAAATATGTATAATTCACATTTTAAATATATATAAATGTATTAGACTCTGTTAATATAAATTTATTTAGTTCAAATAATTCTCGATAACATATAAAATTTAAAAGTACATTTAACTACATTATATTATAAATTGGGCCCCTCTCGGAGAAATTCCTGGGTCCGTCCCTAGAAATAATTATCTATTTTTATGTTCACAAATACAAACTTGAAGTATATTAACATTGTCTATTTGAAAATGCACCCATATAACAACAGGAGGATACCAAGAACCAGTTGGATTTAAACTTTTCATCAACAGCCTTCAATTTAATCAACTTTACATTTAGACCCCTCAATTTAATCAAAACTAGGAATATGACTCGAAGCTTCTGGAATCTCTCCCTGCCTATAAAAGGAGGAACAAACCCTTGAGCTCCTGCCTATATTTTTTTTTTGGTTTTTAAGTCTTTTATTTTTTTTTGGTTTTTAATCGATTTTTAGCGTGGTATTGACATCCAATTTTTTATATTTCTTTTGTGGGTAACAATTTGATTTCGTTCAACTTATAAAATTGAAGATCTTGTCATATCTTGATTTTGAGAAACCTCACTTGGATAAAATTGAAGATCTTGTCAGATTCCGCTATTTTTTTGGTTATGTTTAGTTCATTTAATAATTTTATTTTTTTCATCACAGATACTTTTGATGTAGGATATAATGCATGAAGCAAAGGATTTCGATATAAGAACCAGTGGGATTCGGATTAGATCTAATCCGAAAGATCCTCTAATTAGATCTAATTCGAAGAATATTGATTTAGATCCTCAAATTCAGTCAGATTCTCTCGGAAGACTTCTCAAAATGCCGCTTCCGAAGTATCCAATGGAATGGAAGGATGGCTAATGGTAGTTGATGTAGTGATGGTTGCGGCTCCTCTTTTTCTGTGCTATCAACTTCACTTTCTCTTTCTCTTTCAGACACACTTAGATTCATATCTATGATTTGTCTTTTTTCCAGTTCACTTTCATTCTCTATCTCTTCCGATATGCACATAGATTCATATCTATGATTTTCTTTTTCCAGTTCATTTTCATTCTCTATCTCTTCCGATATGTACTTAGATTCATATCTATGATCTGTCTTTTTCTAGTCGATCGTTTATATATATATGTGCGTTCTTTTTTTCAAATGAAATATTTATTCAACATTAGAGCAAATGATTTATACTCGGTTACAATTTACTAGCATTTTATGATGATATGGCTCCATAAACAACATATTAATATTAATTCTAATGATGTGTTTTAATAAAATCCAATAACAACTACATTAACGTACTTAGTATTTTTTACCAGTGTATGCTCCGGATATGAAAAGTATCAATTTTAAAAAATATATTAAATGAATAGACAGTACCCAAATCATATCAAATTAGGGAAAATAATCAATTGTTGTACGACTTAATAATATTCCAGAACCAAGTTTGGATGGTCTCTAGCTTTTGTATACTCTACATGTGTGAATTGAGAGAAATAACTTTACATGTTTATTTTTATTTTACTTAATTTAAAAAAAGTTATATTCCTGGACAACTCAAATGATCATTTTAGTATATATATATATATATATATACTAAAAAATCCGACTTTGTTGGTAATTTAAAAAATCTTGTATCAATTGATAAGTGAGTTTACAGGTCGCCATCGTTTGTAGTTTTTGTGGACCTCATTTCGTTATATATATTAAAACTCATCTCTTTATTTTTACGCTCTACTGTCGCCGCCCTAACATTTTCTTGCTCTTTTTAGCTCGTTTTATATACTATACACGTTTATTTAGAAATATTTTATAAAATTTTCATTATAATAAATTACTTTCAGGACTCTAGACCTTTTTTTTAACTGATCATTTTAGTGGAGAGCCATAATTGGATGTGATTAAATATAAAGACTTTCTAAGTACTGAATATTAATTAATCATAGGGCTTCAGAATAGTTTTATACGTACGTAAATCAATCGAGTTGCAAGCCAACGTAAGTCTTGTGCATACAAGAGACAAGCGCAAACATAGTTTGCCGCGAGTTTAATTAATAGATATGATTATATGAACACAAAATGAAATATCAATCTTCTCAATGACAAAAAATAGGGTTCAACACATCTGTAGATAGTAAAACAAAAACCTTCCAAAATATAAACTTTTATATTTTTCTGCTTAAAAACCCCTTTATATAAGGAAGTACCTCTTTGGATTTGGACATTTTAACCCAAAGAGAATTAGTTTCATGGAAAGTCTCCAACGCCATTTACCCCCATTTAATTTTGCAAAGATCCCCCCATCCCACCAAATTAAAGCAAATTTTGTAATTATATCATAACAAATATTGTTGTTTTGTAGTTAAATTTTGTAGATAAAAATAAGTGAAAATATCAGATGCTTTTCAAATGAGTCAAGCTTTTTGCTCTCAGTTTCTCTCACGCCTAATTACTTCCATTGTGAATTCATTCATCCACAAGTTTCATGTGACAAGTCTAACGAGTTAATTGCACCCACGGGAATTTTACTTCACGAAAGTGGTCATTTTTCCACAAATTTTGGTTCCATAGAAATTTTCCATCCAAACCTAACGAATTTTGATGCATGAGATTAATTAAAGAAATTGGTTTTTGTCCCATAGGAATATTTTTATCAGTTGACAAAGTCTAGTATGAAAATTTTCATACATGAAAAAACTTTAATTTACAACTAAATTCTGTAATTGGTGAAGGTAAGACAAAATTGAGTGGTTCATGGTTCACTCGGCCCAAGTGGTTCATGGTTCACCCGGCACTAATAGATCATAATTTAGGGTTCATTATTTAGTGTTTAGGGTGTAGATGATTGATTTAGGACAATTTTATATATTTTCATACATGCAAATTTTCACACTAGACCTACTCTTATCAGTTTTGGTCTCATAGGAATCTTTGATATCTTGTTCAACTAAGGAATTTTTTTTTTACGCCTAGTTTATCTATAATGTTAGAGTTTTGAAAGCTCATATCTTTTATTCTGTTTTATATTTTTGTCTTATATTTTATTATTAGATGTAACAAAATATAATTCTATCTAGCACCTCTAACGTAGGAGCAGTTGTGAAGTTAGTGTGGAACAAGGGACACATCTGTAGCCCAGAATCATTGTATTTTGAATGGAATGTTACATATTTTTTCTTTAGTTAACATCGACTTATATGATATTTAATATATATTAAAGTTTCTTTTTATTAATCATCTATCGTATTCACAAATTTAAAAATTTGGATCGGCGCGCCCTTCAGTCGAGCTATGAACTTCTAGTTGTACAATGTACAACTTCATAATAAGAAGCTATATATAGAAGGGAATCTACAGCATGAATAAATCAAATTAAATTTGTTCACACATTTTTATTTTCAAAAAATCCTCTTAACTTTCATTTTATGTTTTATTTTTATCATCTTCAATAACAATCTCTAAATTCTACAATCCAAATATCGTGTCATATAGTTGTAAATTTATTTCTAATTCTCATCTGGTTAATTTTCACATATAATACCAAAAGAAACAAATGATTCCCCCTATATACATACATATATATAGGTACTCTACAATTATATTTTTATAATTGTTGCAAGGAAAAAAATAAATCTGCAAACAAGAACACATAAATCATGTGGTTTACTAACAAAGTGCTAGCTACGTCTACGGACAGATAAGAAAATATGCTTTATTATGTTGAAATATGGTTACAATACAAAATGCCCTAACAAAATGTCCCAAAACTGATTCCGAGCCCAAATACAACATACACCTTCGAATATCTAATAGTGAAAGAAAATGAATTAGGATTTAATTGTCATTCAAAATACACAACGCTTGAAATACCACAACACTGGATACACGGATGTCCATTGGAAAACACATATTAGATCTAACCTGAAGGATGTTATTTTAGATCCTCAAATTCAGTCAGACGTTTCGTACAAAAGTCTGCTCTCACAAAGGAGTGAAATGATAGACGTAGGGTTGAATAAAAAAGTGTAATTCTCGAAAAGACTATTGGAGACGTGAAAAAAGACAAGAATCTTTTTTCTGGACACCAACTACAGACGGGTACCAAGAATAAGACACTATGTTTTTGTGTTCTCGTAGGACAAAATCTTTTAAATTTTGTTCTACATCTGAGAGCCCAAAGCACAATGTCATAGTCTCAAAACCCTCCCAAGATTCAGTGTCCTAAAAAAAGTTCCCATCGTCTAGCTCCACCTCATAGACTTCTCGAGCATTGCACCTTTTACTCCAACACTAGATTTATCATATCCCTTCTGTATGAAAGCAGATTTCTATATGAAACGTCTGATTGAATTTGAGGACCTAACTCAGCATCCAGCAGGGTAAATCAAATTAAAATTCCAATGATGCGATACAAATCTCGTTCTATATTTTCACTTGTTGACTCCAAAGATCTGTTCTCTCTCCGCTTCCTGCACAAATGTTCTGAAAGTTACATATCTAGAAAAGGGACATAGCTACAAGTGGATTATAAATTATCATTTTGTTATTTCGATAGTACACATAAAAAATTACAACTAGATACAAGATTGAGTAAACCATTACAACCCGATACAATGTGCAGAAATTTGAACTAAAGTACATGGCACTTTAGTTCAAATTTGAACTAAAGTGCAGAAATTTTCTGCACTTTGTATCTGGTTGTAAGTTTTGGGTGACTTTGTAGTGGAATGTTTTTCTCCCTAGTACACAATGACATCAACATTAGAGCTCACAGACCAAATGATATCAAAAACAAAATGAGATCTATACCTTGATAGTTTTTCCTCTTCTGCGGAAAGTCAAGTAGAGGAAAGCTTGGCCAAATGAGAGAGAGAAATGAAAATTTAACAAACCAAATGAGAGAGAGAAAGAGTCAAAAGAAAGGCAGGTAGAGGATATAAAGATCTGAAAATGAAGAAATTTACAGATCTGAAAACTTAGAGGAAATGAAGAAATGGGTGTTATAGAGTTGAGGGTGGCTGTAGTGGTAAACTTGGTTTCTTCCTCCTCCTTTTATAAGAGTTAAGTATTAGGGTTTCTTGCCCTGGGCCTGTCCCCATGTATTAGACAAATGGGCCTGGGCCCGCATACTAGAATGTTCTTGCTCTCTGCCTTTTTTTATATGTATAGGATATTTTGTGATTAATAGATGAAAACAAATGATTCTTGCAATATTTCACATACGTAAATGTTTGTACACAAAGCTATATATACATTTTTTTATTTGAAAATGTATTTATAAATTTTGATTATTGCTAATTACTCCCTCCGTCCCCCAGCAACTTGAACATTTGATTTGGCACACATATTAAGAAAAAGTAGTTTTTTAGTGTTTTGTTGACTTTTTAAAGGGGATGAAAGGTGGAGATTGTGAGGGTGGAGATTGTGAGATTCTTTGCCATTTTAAGGCGTGGAAGTTGGTAAGGGACGGACGAAAAAGGAAAGTGTGCAAATTGCTAAGGGACGGATGGAGTATTTTTTATATTAGTCATTGGGATTTTTAACACCTTTTGTTTTTAAAGGTTTGCTTTAAAATGGAACTCAATTGATCATTAGAGAGAGGTGATTTTTGCTGGTGAATAGAAAAACTTTTTTTTTTTAGGTACGGAAGATTTAACTGAGTAAACCAGCAAGGCGTACTTAAATCATCAAAATGTATAATGAAAGGGAGAGACTAGAGCGTACTCAAGTTGTCGCAAATTCAAAGGATGAAAATCTATGAAACAGACGAATAAAACACCAATCTACTACTTAAGATTTTAAAAAATATATGTAAAACAGTTGATTTGTCAAGAGAACTTATTTAGTAAGAGAATTTTATGGCATCAACATTAAATTATTGATATTTAGTAAGAGATTTTAAAGGAAATATAGTGGAGCAAAGAAAGCTTTTTCAAATAGAAGAAATTGGAAATTCAGGATAGGTGTCATTGAAAACCAACAAAGTTTACTTTCTACATGTTTCCTACATGTAAACATGTCTATTTATTTTCCCGTTCACATATTCAAACATGAGGTATAAAAGGCGCAAGAAACTAGGTTTTATGTCTCTTTGCAAATGTATATTTCTTTTGGTTTTTTAAGGTGCAAGGTATATATAAAAGGCGCAAGGTATATTTCTTTTGGTTTTTTAAGGCTTTGCTTTTTTATTTTTTTAATTGATTTTTGGAGTGGTGACCTCCCTTTTTCTTTTAATTCTTTTTTGGGTAACAAATTGATTTTATTTGAGCAATCTCTCGTCGATAAAATCAAAGATCTTGTCAGATTTAGATTTTGAGGAACCTCACTTCGATAAAATCGTAGATCTTGCCAGATTCTCCTACTCGTTTTGGGCATTTGCCACTAAATAATGGTCGTTTTGATTAGTTTAGTTCATTTTAATTATTAATATATAATTTTTATTTTGTCGCAGGTGCTTTTTATGTAGTAGGTATGTCTGGAACGGCAAGTGGGGTTCGGATTAGACTTTGGCCTTCGTCACCTAGGCGCCTCAAGGTCCAATACTGGATTTCCTTTTTCTTTTATCAAATACTTCTATTCATCAGTTATATCGTGCAGTTAAAATGTGCTTTTAAAAATAGTATTAGTTGCTTTACTTAAAAGTATTAGTTGCGCACAAGTGTTTCTTTTTTTAATTATATGCATTTTAGTTCATGTTCCAAATAAGAAGATTTATCTATGATATTCTATTTATATAGAAAGTTTAATCAAATTCATCTTCTCATTTTTCAGACTACATTTATTCAAGTATTTGTTCCAAGCGTAAACTGACCCCGACCTGGAGATAGCAACAACAACGAAATGAACTGGGTGCCATTTTATGTCAATTAATTAAATTAATATGCTGGTTATTAATTTAGTAGTATATATCTCAGATATTTGTCATGTTTTAATTTGTACAACATTTACCTTGTATACTGATGTATATGTGCGAAAAGGAATATCACGTGGGCTATTTTAAAGAACGTGTTATGGCTGAGTTTATGTTGTGGTTTATTCTGTAATGATTTAAGAATATGAATATTACTACTGCCTATTTGATGAGTACAAATCAGTGAATCACTTGTTTTAATTGTTGGCAAAGTATTACTATTGTTTGTGATAAAATTGACAACTTAGTGTGAGAAAAGGAGACTAAGTGTTTAATGCTTTTGTCCTACTTTCCGTAAAAACCGTGCCTGATATCTTCGTCCGCACGTAAAACTCCTCTTCTTTGCATAGTTGTCTTCGTTGCAAGGCGTTCCGTAGAACTTATCGTGCTTGGCTGACACTTTTTTGTATCATAACAAATATATGTGAATATCTCTGCGGCACCCTAATAAATATTTGGTTGCGGGAATTTTTTTTAAGGACCGTATATATCTTTGGGTAGGTGGCAAAACAAGGACCTTAACTTTTCGAGTTGACAAAATAAGAACCATAACTTAAAAAATATTTAGCCCAAATTAGCCCGAATGACCCTAATTTGAGCCCGAAATTGGGTCATTGTGTCTAATTTGGCCTGGAATAGCTACTTTTTAATGTTGCGGTGCTTGTTTTGTCAATCCAAAAAGTTACAGTCCTTGTTTTGTCACCCTCCAAAGTTATGGTTCTTAAAAGAATTCCCCACATTGTAAAATAATATCCATAAAGTTTGAAAAATTCGTAAAAATTTATATTAAAAAAAATCTGTAAATTTTCTTCTAACCTTAATTCCACGTCATCAAGCGACATCAAGGACATGGACCACGTGTACAAGTTCAAAGAATTCAAAGCCGAAAATCTGAACAACTTGTTCAGTGCACTGGAGGAGAAGGTACAACTTCTTATTTTAAGTAAGAAACGTGGCAATTAATCCTCGGCCCCAAAGAGAAGATCACAAAAGAATTGGCTAAAGTCGTGTTTGGCACCTGATATCTTCTTCCGCACATAAAACCCCTCGTCTTTGCATATTTGTCTTTGTTGCGAGGCGTTCCATAGAACTCTCCAAGAGTTGGCTGACACTTTTTTTGTATCATAACACATATTTGTGAATATTCTATTTTTTAATTAATATTCTCTGTTTTATTTAATTAATTAGTGTGTAGATCCTTCTTTTCTTTTCTTTTTTCTTTTGTCATAACAAATATTGCTTTCTTGTATGTAGTTCATATATCTAGTGAAAATTAGTTGAAAATATCAGATGAAGCTTCTTTACATCCATACTTGTATTGAATGTAAATGCTTCGCTTAATAAGTCAAGATGAAGCTTCAATCTACTCTCATGTATATCAAATCATGTAATTGAAAGCTCGGATCTTTTATTTTGTTTTACATTTGATCTAATTGTATCTTATTTTATTAGATGTAATAAAATACCAATTCTATCATATAATTCATCGTGCAACGATTGTAAATCATGAGCAATTGTGTAACAACTTTTGTTATCACACTACAAAAAAAACAGTGATTTAACAAGGGAAATTAGTGAGGGTAAAAGAACTCTCGGTATTTACCGAGGGATTTAACGAGGGATAAGATGAACGAGGGTTTTACCGAGGGCAAGACCCTCGGCCCATTAAACGAGGGCACGCGCCCTCGGTATTTTCGTCGACTGAGTCAACGAGGGCTGTCAGGCCCTCGTTAAATACGCGTGGCCATTTACCGAGGGCTCTGACGAGCGCCGACCACCCTCGCCAACGGGAATCTCTGACGCGCCTGCACACCGCTGCCCGAGGTGCGTTTCCTGAGGGCACCTGCCCCTCTTAAATGAAGTCGCCCCCTTATATATTCCCCTCCCTTACCCCATTTCGCCCATTTCACTCGGTTTGGAGAGGGAGGAGAGGAAGCGGTATACAAGTTTGGAGAGGAGGTTGCGCAGGTACGTTTTTTAAATTTTAATTATTAGTTATTTAATTGTTTTAATATTGTATTAGTTGTTTTAGTTATTTAATTGTTAGTATTATATAATTATTTTAATATTGTTTAGTATTAATTAGTATTTAATTATTTTAGAGGAGAGGAGATCGAGTGGAGCTAGGCGAAAGCTTTGGAGAGCAGTCCACTTCGTCAATTTGAGGTAAGTATTAGTTATTTAATTATTTAGTATTAGTATATTGTGTATTTAATTAGTACGTATTATTTGTTTATGTATCTAGTATTAGTTGTATTAGGTTAAATTTTAATTTAATTTAGCTTAATTAAATTTGATTGATAATTGGTTGTTTAGTGTAATATTTTAAATTGGTAGTTTATTTATTTAGTATTAGCTAGTTGTTTTACTATTAATTAATTAGTATTAGTTGTTTTAATACTGTTTTCATATTATTTTAATTTTTAGTTGGACGTTTGAGTGAAGGGGTGAAACTAGAGCAATTTCAACTCGTTTTTGGGAGTTAAGGTATGTATTTTTTATTTTAATCATTATTATATAAGTATTAGTTATTTAATTATTTAGTATAATTATTTGTTTTGTTATTTAGTAATAGTTGTTTTAATATTGTTTAGTATTAATATTTTAAATTAATGTGTATATATATTGTGTAGTATTAGTTGTTTAATTATTTAGTATTAAATATTAATAATGCATGTAGTATTATTTATTTGTTGATGATGAAGAAGAAGATGGAGATGATTGATGAAACTAATTATTATCTATACATATCTTTGTTATGTACGCTTGTTTTTAATTAATGAAGATGATATAGATATACATATGTTGTGAAATGAGTTGTTTTAATTAATTATGATCTATATATATGTTGTGAAATTGGTTGTTTTAATTAATGTATTCATGATATATACGTACTTGTTTAACCAATTATTAACCAATGTTACAGATGGCGGGCGACAGGGGTATTACAAAGAAGATTTCCAGATTATTCGGAGATCCAGTGGATCTGGGTCGAACTCCCGTGATAATAATGAAGATGAAGAGCAGAATCGGGTACCGATACCCGATACGACAAGTGATGATGAGCGTGATAATGAAGAATCAACTGATGGTTTGGATGATGATTCTTCTAGAAATGAGGAGATTGACGTGGAGGAACTCGTCAATCATGCTCCACCAGAGATCCGATTACACATACAAGTGTGGAATAAGAAGTATGTTATACTACTTTGTCTTTTATTTATATATCATATATATATGTTTGTCAACACTCTTTTAATTTTACAGGTTGTATCCTTCGAATAAATGTTCGAGGATCATTAGGAACATAATGTCCCGAAACATGGAGTTGGGGGATTCACTTGGGCAAAGGTTACTGATGAGCAGAAAAACAGGTGGTGGAAAGCATTCCAGGTATGCATTCGTTTGATTAATTTAAGTAGCTCGTTCATTATATTGTTACTTATAACTAATCAACGTTTAATGTTCATTTTTTTGTTAGAGGGATGTCACCTGGGATGTACAGAGAGAGGATACAAGACATATTAAAGATCTGTTTATGCGGAGGGCTGCCGCACGGTATTCGGATCTTCTCAACAATTGGAAGACCCTACACCGTAAAAAGGGAAAGGTGCCCCCATGGGATACAAATGTGTGGGATGCATTGAAAGATTACTGGGACCTGCCAAAAGTCAAAGCAAAAAGCGAACAGTGTTGTAAAAATTGTTCATCCAAAAAATCAATGCATCATGGAGGATCGAAAGAAGCGATAGATGTTGCATATGAATTTGTAAGTGGTTTTTACACCACCACAAATCGACATTTAAATGACTTTAGTACGTAATAACAAAAATTATATTAAAATTGTCAATGGCAGAAAAATGGACTCCTCCCAACAACATGGGAACTCATCAATCATTTTCACAATAAAAATGTCACGTATGAGCGGATGGCAAAAGTACTTGTAAGTATTTCAAGTAACGTTGTTTATTCAATATATAACTTAGTTAATTAATATTATATCTAATTTTAAATGTCAAAATATTTGTATGCCAGCGAGCGGTGGAGGCACGAATCAACCGTGAGGTCCCCTCGGATGCAGATGAGTACGAGCACGCTAGACAAGCCAGTCAGTTCTATACACAGCATGTGTCGTACTCCCATGGGAAATTCACGGGTTTGGGACAAATGTCGAAAATGAGGCGCATTCAATTTGACCCAGGTGGGACAAATGTCGAAAATGGGGCGTATTTTTACCCAGCTTTCCCAGCCAACCGGTGGTTATTCTGATCACGTACCACAGCTTGGGCTTTTTGTTCCTCCAATCCCTCAGTATCGTGCTCCTGTAGATTCTAAGGCTCCTGTAGGTCCCAGTGCTTCTACCGCTCGTGTTCGACGTCGTTCCGTCGACTCTTCGGGTAGTACTCAAGCTGCACTTAATGAAATCCTCAGAGGCGGGACATATGATCCTAGTCTATTTCCCCAAGACAATGACAATGATGGTGATGATGATGTGATGAATTAAACATTTGTGTGTGCGTTATGCATTAAACATTCGATTGGATATTTTGTTATGTTTTTGTTAATTTCTAAATATTCGAACGCCACATGTGTGTTTTATGAATATTTATTATGAATATTGTTGATTAATCTCTACTATCAGTTTATGAGAATGGTTTAAAATATTTATTTTAAAACAAGATTAATATAGGTATTAATATTGCAATTTTTTTGAAAAATATTTTTAAAAAATAATGATCAATATGTACATGAGTTAGTAAACCGTATATTAGGTAATTAAGATGATTGATTAAATTTTTTATTGAAAATAGTTTAATTCAAATGTATTCGAATTGCATTTAATGTACACGCGTTAGTATAGTGAAAAAGAATATGAAAATGATTATTTGAAAATTTCATTGAAAATATTTTAATAAAAATAATTAATATAAATATATATATATATATATATATATATATATATATATATAAATGTATTCATAATAATAAATAGTGAAAAAGAATATAAAACTAATTATTTAAAACTTTTATTAATAATATTTTTATAAAAATAATTAATAAAAGTATATATATAAATGTACTCATAATAATAAATGATGCATAAGAATATAAATTATTTATTGCATAATTTTATTATAAATGTTTTAACTTAATCAAAGTAAATATATGCATGACAAACAATTAAAATAAATGATAGATGAAAATTTTTTGTAAAAACACAATATATAATACCTATAGAATTAAAAATGCAATCCTAACGAAAAACTCGCCTAGCCCAAACGGTTAGGCGGAAGACACAAGACCTCCACATACCGGGAGGTCGCGTGTTCGAATCACATGGGGGGCGAATTTTGCCCATATATGCTGCTACAGTGGAGGGGCTCGCGTGTCCCAGTGGTTCGTGGGTGGGCTCAGAGCCCCTCCAGCCCGGGCTCGAAATCTGGGCATTACATTTTTTACGCCTGAATTAATTTAGCGAGGGCAGTTTACCCTCGGCAACGCGCTCGGCGAATCGACGTGGCCCACGTGCCCTCGGTAAATTGTCGGAACCCATAGGCGAGGGCCAGATGGCCCTCGTTAAATTTAACGACCGCTTTAGCGAGGGCCTGCATGTCAGACATTTGGCGAGGGCTTCCGCCCCTCGGTAAATGTGTCCCTCGGCAAAACCCTCGCTATTTGCCGAGGGATTTTTTGCCCCTCGTTAAACTGTTACCGAGAAGCACTTTGGCGAGGGATTTTTTCCCTCGTTAAAGCCCTCCCTAAACCCATTTCCCTCGTTAAAACACTCTTTAAGGCCCTCTTTAAATTGGATGTATTTTGTGGTGTCAGTGAAATTAGGCCAACTAGGTAATAATGATGCAAAAACAATGGGGTACAACTGTAGCTAGCCAGAAATCGAGAAAAAAAATTGTTCCCATAATTTTCTTGTAATTGGATTGTAATTTTTAATATTGCGGAATGTAATGTCTTTTTTTCTTTAGTTTGCATTGACTTATAACTTATAAGATATTTAATATCAAAGTCTTTTTATTAATCAAGTATCGTACTCACAAATTTATAATTGTGGACCCAATCTAGAATCAAGCTACTTCATACCCATTACAGAGTTTGAATCACAAATGGTCTCATAACTTTAATCTCAAATATATTTAGTTCCATAAGTTTTTTTATCGTTGATTTAGTCTCAATAACTTTGACAATGTTCAATTTTAGTCCCAAATCGACCGGAACAACGTCGTTTTACTATTTTTATTTGGGACTTTCCGGCAGATGCTGTGACTGGACTACCACGTATATTTTTTGTAACATCTAAAATTTCAGGCATATATAATTAAAATTTTAAACTTAAAATTAAAACAAAATTGACGGCAAGAATTAGTCAAACACACTTAAAAATACCTGTGACAGTATATGTGGTAGTCAAGTGATGCGAACGAGGGTCGCGGGCTAAAGAATGTATACAATCGGGCTAGGCGGGCTAGGCTAGGCTAAGGAAGCGGCGCAAGGCCCAACTCAATAGAAGGGACCCGCGATATGGTTGAAGTAGGATTGGCAAGAATTGAAAGATATTGTCCTACTTTTATCAAGATACTCAAGATATTCAAGATGCGTGTGAATCTTTGCAAGATTCACCAAGATTTACTTTTTGCTCTTTTATTTTGCGGTTATTTTCATATCTTCTAGATTAGGATGGATTTGGTCTTTTTTATAATAGTTTTAGTCCTTTATTTGGATTAGGATTACACGCTGGTTTTAGGATTAGTTTAGATCCTTTTTGTCTTATAAATAGTTATAGGTATCATTCTTATTTTTCACGTTAAAAATTTAATAAAAACCTTGACAATTTTGTCAAAACCCTAATTGTTTCTTGCCAACCTGAGTTGGGGCAACAATTGTTATCGTTCTTTGCGTATTATTTGTGTTTTGCGATCGCGGTTCTCATCAAATTGGTGCTTTAATTGAGAGAGTTCGAGAATCGCGAGAGGTACACGAGCAATGACGGGAACTCATAAGGAAAGGATTGAACTCTTGGAGACAACTGTGGTGAATCTAGGCGTCAAGTTTGATGCGTTGGTTGAGACCATTGCAGATTTGTCACGCCAGGTAGGGAAACTCGGGGAACGCCAACGGGAGAAGAAGAAGGACAAGAACAATCCATCAGAAGAGTCCGCGTCATCTGAATCGGATTCTGACAAATCGAACTCGACCCGTCAAGAAGGAAAAGATGATCGGGGAAGGGACGAACGACGAACCAATCGACCCAAGCTCACGTGTCCGACCTTTACAGGGGACGACCCAGTTTCATGGCTAAGTCGAGCCAACCAATACTTCGATTTGTATGATATCAAACGAGACGATAAGGTACGTTACGCTGCTTATTACATGGAAGGAGAAGCTAATATTTGGTGGCAATGGATTAGTAGGGTTTACAAGAAAAAAGAAAGGACTGTGCGCTGGAAGGATTTCGAAAAGGAATTGATGACCCGCTTTGGGCCGTCCGATTACACCGATTACGATGAGGCATTATCCCACATCAAACAAACCGGCACCTTACGCGAGTACCAAAAGGAGTTTGAGCGCGTCGCAAGTAGGGTGCAAGATTGGCCGGAGAAAGCGCTCGTGGGGGCATTCGTTGGCGGGTTAAAACCTGAACTCGGGACAGAGGTTCGAGTATATCGTCCAGAAACATACTTGGATGCAGTGGAGACAGGCCGTTTGAGGGACGATCATCTAGCGGCCACTAGGAGAAGCGTTTGACCAGATTGGAGGCGTAATAATTCTGTACCTCAAGAGAGTGAAGAGGCAAGGGCTGTAACACCCGGTAAAACTGAGGAAGTAGCAAGCCGGACCGGACCACCGGGGGTAAAGCGACTCTCATGGGATGAGATGCAAAGGCGGCGTGAGAAGGGATTATGTTTTAATTGTGACGAGTGATTCGTACTCGGGCATAGATGTAAATCAGCGCAAGCGTTTCTCATTGAGCCCGTCGAGTTGGATCATGAAGGAGGAAAGGACGTGGAAGTGTCGTTGCATGCGATAACGGGAGAGCATGGGCCAAGGCCGATGAAGTTGGTTGCATGCGTTCAGAGTCAGTCGGTTAAGGTTCTCGTGGATACCGGGTCAACGCACAACTTTATTAATCAAGAATTGGCGAGCAAGCTTGATCTCAAGACTTCAAGAGTGAGACCATTTAACGTGAGGGTCGCTTGTGGCAAAAACTTAGAATGAGATGTTGTGTACAAAGATATCCCTATGGACATGCAAGGGATGGAGATGAGGGTTGATTTATTCGCTCTTCCGCTCGTAGGACCGGATATCGTCTTGGGAATTCAATGGATGAAGGAATTGGGGCCGGTTAGCACCAATTATGGTAAAGGTACAATGGAGTTTGAATGGGAAGGAGGTAGGGTGACATTGAAGTCGCGGGTCAAGGGAAAGGATGCGTGGGAAGATTTACCATTAGAAGAAGCAACTTGGGAGCATTTGGGGACGATGCGAGAACGTTTTCCGGAATTAGTCCTTGAGGACAAGGACGAACTTGAAGAGACGGGAATGATGCGAACGAGGGTCGCGGGATAAAGAATGCATACAATCGGGCTAGGCGGGCTAGGCTAAGGGAAGCGGCGCAAGGCCCAACTCAATAGAAGGGACCCGCGATATGGTTGAAGTAGGATTGGCAAGAATTGAAAGATATTGTCCTACTTTTATCAAGATACTCAAGATATTCAAGATGCGTGTGAATCTTTGCAAGATTCACCAAGATTTACTTTTTGCTCTTTTATTTTGCGGTTATTTTCATATCTTCTAGATTAGGATGGATTTGGTCTTTTTTATAATAGTTTTAGTCCTTTATTTGGATTAGGATTACTTATTTGGTTTTAGGATTAGTTTAGATCCTTTTTGTCTTATAAATAGTTATAGGTATCATTCTTATTTTTCACGTTAAAAATTTAATAAAAACCTTGACAATTTTGTCAAAACCCTAATTGTTTCTTGCCAACCTGAGTTGGGGCAACAATTGTTATCGTTCTTTGCGTATTATTTGTGTTTTGCGATCGCGGTTCTCATCATCAAGTCACAACATCCGCCGAAAGACCCCAAATAAAAATGACAAAATGACGTTCTTTCGGCCAATTTGAGACTATAATTGGACATTGTCAAAGTAATTGAGACTAAATCGTCGACAAAAAAACTTATGGGACTAAATCTATTTGAGGTCAAAGTTATGGGACCATTGTGATTCAAACTCCACATTACAAGTATCCCATGAGTCCGTGACAAGTGGCTGGAATGTAACGCGTAATTGAAAAAATGAAATTGAATATGTTCACACATTTTTATTTTCAAATGAAATTAAGATGAAATGTATCATTAAATCTATGTACTTTTATGTTTTCTTGTATTCATATCATCTTCAATAAGAATCTCTTAATTCTACTTATTATAAATATCATGTCATGAAGTTGTAAATTCATTTCTAAGTCTCCTTTGGTTAATTTCAAATATATATAGTAACAAAAGAAACAAATAATCGCATGTATATATGTGTACTCCACGAATATGTTGTTAGAGCAGATGCAAAATAGATAAATAAATCAACAAATAAGATTACAAATTAGAGAATATCTTTTTTTAGGTTGAAAAGCGACTACAATACAGAATGAGCATAGGTCAACAACAGGGAAACTATTTATACTCTAAAACAAACTGGCCTATGGAATAATTCCAAAACCTAAACCTGACCCAAATCGAAACATACACATACTTAAATCTTCACCGGAATAACTAATGAAGAATCAAATTGATTTAGGATTTCATTGTCGTTCAAAATACATAGACCCAAAATAGAATGCACGAATGTTCATTAGAGAATTCTGAATAGATCTAATCTGAAGGATGTGGTTTTAGATCCTCAAATCCAGTCAGACGTTTCATACAGAAATCTGTTCTCACACAGGATAAATACGAGAGATCTAGTGTTGGACAAAAAAGTGTAATGCTAGAAAAGGCTATCGGAGAGATGGAGAAGACGAGAATCCCTTCGTCTATCTCCATCTCATAGACTTCTCGATCATTGCACTTTTTTATCCAACAATACTAGGTCTATCATATTCATCCTGTATGAAAGCAGGCTTCATTATAAAACGTCTGATTGAATTTGAGGATCTAAATCAGCATCGTGCAGGTTAAATCAAATCATAATTCCATTGAATGACGTAGATCTCGTTCTATATTTTCCCTTGTTGAATCCAGAGTTATGCTCTCACTTTGCTTCCTGCACAAATGTTCTGGAAGTTAGATATCTACAAAAGACTATCAAATCAGTTTAAATATAAACTAAAGGAATCAAAATGTTACACGACTACATGAACATTAGAGCAAAAAAACCAAATGATATTAAAAAAACAAAAAAAATGAGATCTACCTTCACTGTTTTTACACTTCAGCAGAACTGCAAGAGGATTGTTCCTCTTTTAGATCTGAGAAATGTAAAGAAAATTAATGAAAATTACAAGGAAATGAGGGTAGAGGAAATTTGGATTTGAGGGTGGCTGTTGAAAACTAGCTAGGTTTCCTCATCCTTTTATAGGCCTTGCATTAGGGTTTCTTGCTACCAGCTGCCTCCTTTTATGGGATAAGTGCAATAATGGTCCACAAGAATGGATAAATATAAATTTATATATTGTTATTTACTCCTTCCCATCCAAAATGTTTATCTTTTTAGAGAGAAATTTTTTTCCCAAAATGTTTATCATTTTACACTAATATAGGAGAATTAAATGTCATGTTCCAATTTTATCCTTATACTTTCTTTCGTAATGCTCTCTTTGTCCACCAAAAGTGTGCTCAATTTTTAGGGAATGGGTTTTAAGAAAAAGTAGATAAATTAGATAACGTAAAGGGTATTGTAAGGTATCTTGGGAGTCCATTTGTGAATAAAGTGGTTTTTTGTAAGCAAAGTACAATGACAATTTGAGCAATTAAGTGATGGTTGGATGTTGAAGATAAAGTGATTGTGTCCATAAAGGAAATGAACACATTTTTAATGACGGATAAATAAGGAAAGTGAGCACATTTTTAGTGAATTGGGTAGTAATATGTAATAAATGGTCATGTAGGTAAATAAAGGATAAAAAAATATAACACATTATTAATATATTTATTGCTATTTAATGATTTTCTTAATTCGTGTGAAATATCCTTAAATGAAAAACATTTTGAGTCAGGGAAGATTTAATTCCTTTTCATTATTTATATACTCATTTGCTTCAAATAATTAATGTTTAGTGTTTGTTGTTGAAATTAAGAATGAATTCATAATGATAGATATATCCTCATTAATTATTTTTAATTTCCTCTCATCCCTTAATTAATTTATCACACAATATCTTATCTCTACGTACATCTCTATTTTCTTCTTTGAGACAATTAAGACGAAGTCTTGCGTGTACATAGATTTAATTCATAATTTTCTTTAAAACATGAGTGAGCAGGGTTTGCACATACATGATACTTGCATATATCATAAATGTTATATATATATGTATGTATTCATGTGGAGTTTGAATCACAAATGGTCCTATAACTTTGGTCTCAAATAGATTTAGTCCCATAAGTTTTTTTTTCGTCGATTTAGTCCCAATAACTTTGACAATGTCCAATTTTAGTCCCAAATCGGCCGGAACAACGTCGTTTTACCATTTTTATTTGGGGCTTTCCGGCGGATTCTGTGGCTGGACTGCCACGTGTATTTTTTTTAACAGTTGGAATTTCAAGCATATATAATTAAAATTTTAAACTTAAAATTAAAACAGAATTGACGGCAAGAATTAGTCGAACACACTTAAAAATACACGTGACAGTACACGTGACAGTCAAGTCACAACATCCGCCGGAAAGCCCTAAATAAAAACGGTAAAACAACGTTGTTTCGGCCGATTTGGGACTAAAATTGGACATTGTCAAAGTTATTGGGACTAAATCGACGACAAAAAAACTTATGGGATTAAATCTATTTGAGACCAAAGTTATGGGATCATTTGTGATTCAAACTCTATTCATATGTATCAATACGTGCATGTATGTATGTGTGTGCGGAAAAAACTATACATGTTTTTTTAGGAAAGTATCTCTAGTGTGTTGACCGTTTTTTTTTTATATCAGAAAATGAGATTTTATAAAGGATGAGAATGAAAGAATTTCATCTCATTTAAAAGTTTGAATGCTCTGTAGAAAGGTGTGAAATTAATTTATTTATATAGTTCTCTCATATAGAGTACCAACAGTACTCCAGAAATACATCAGTTCCGAAACAAAGCTCTCATAAACAGATGAAAGGATTTAGAAATGTGCAATTAAGATGCTCATTAACATAACCCTTTAAATAAAGGTAATTTGTTTATTTTTTAATTAGAACAAGCCAAAGTATTTATTGAAAGACGGAGCACAGGGGTACAGGGTACTCCACTTATTAAGAGGATTTTGTTTTTATTTTTATTTTAAAATAAAAGTATTTTGTAATCTCAAGCTTCGGAAATAATTTATAATCATCAATATATACACATGTTTCTTACATATAAACATATGTCTATTTTTCCGTTCACAAATAAACACATGACCGTAAATAGGCGACTTTGCCCATGTATATAAAAGGCGCAACAAACATAGTTTTCATTTCTATTAGCAAATGAGTCCCTATAAAACCTATAAAATTTGGAGGATATATAGCAAGAAACCTGATTTACACATTTTCATATACACCCCTCAATTTAATCAAGTTTTCATGTAGGGCCCTTAATTTAATCAAAATTAGGAATACGCCTCGAAATTTCTGGAATCTCCCTGCCTATAAAAAGAGGAACAAACCCTAGAGTTCTACACCACAGCGCCTCTCCTCCACAAATCTCAAATCCATTTTTTAGAGGATTCATCAATTCCTTCTGAGATAAAAAAAAATTGAAGGTAGATTCTTTTTTTTTTTTTTTTTATTGTTTGCTCAAATTTTCGTGTATTTGTGCACTAGTTTCATTTCGTGTGTTTTTAAATTAAACTCAATAGTTTTAATGAATTTTTTAATCGATACTAATTAGATAGGTAATTTCCTTTTTTTTTTTTTTTTTTTTTTTGAGTAATAAATTTATTTTGTTTAACCTCAGTTCGATAAATTAGTAAATCTTGTCAGATTTTGATTTTTTTTGGTACCTCATTGCTATAAAGTCGAAGATCTTGTCAGAGTTTATTTTTTGGTACCTCACTTCGATAAAATCGAAGATCTTGTCAGGTCTGCTACTTGTTTTGGGAATTGAATTGAATTGACTAGTTAATTTGTGATATGTTGTGGTCAAATTTTACTTCATTTTAATAATAATTTTTTATTTTGTCACAGATGCTTTTGATGTCATTGATACGTATCATGTTAGAGCAAGATCTGCATCGTCAAGGGGAATTCAGATTAGATCTAATCTGAAGGACGTTGATTTAGATCCTCAAATTCAGTCAGTTTTGCTCACTCCGAGAAGAATCGAAATGCTTTAATGTCATTACTTATGATGTCAAAAACAACCTCAACTGTCCGTAAGTAACGATGTCTACTCCATTTCTTCGATCATTTGATGTAAACAAGATAATGAAGACATTATGTTATGTCAATTTTTATTTTTTTAATTGGAAAAAAGGAAGTTTTTTATTACTAGAGTGCCAAACGTATTCCAAGGGGTAGAGTGAGTACACCTTGAGCTATGTTATGTCAACTAATATGTATGTTTGATAGTAGTTGTATCTTGATATCATGAACTAGTTTGTTTGTGGAGCCTATGATTATTGTAAATTTGGTTTTGGTAATACACTACAAAAAAATGTTGATTTAATGAGGGAACTCAAAGAGGGAAATAGAACCCTCGTTAATTAACGGGGGTTTCAACGAGGGAGAGAAGTAACGAGGGCGCAATGACCCTCGGCAATTAACGCCTGACACATCACGAGGGCTGAAGTCCCTCGCCAATTACATCTGACACATCACGAGGGCTTGTAGTCCCTCGGCAAACTCTGCAGTCTGCACCAAACTTTTCTATTTCTGTCTACAAATTAACTTTTCAGTATTCCTTTCTATTAAACAACAGAGCATACACCTTTTTCAACTAAACAACATAACATTTACATACGGTAAATTGTAAAAGTGGTCCCATGTGAATTTGCCCTCATGAAAATGGTCATTTTTTAAACAAAAATGGTCTCATAGGATTTTACAAGAAAAAAAAATGAATTTTTGGGACTAAATTTGTTTTTTGACAATTCTCTTGGGACCAAAACTGTTAGATAAAAATAAAATTGGACCATTTTTGCAAAAAAAAAAAAGGACCAGAAAAAAAAGTGGGACTAAAAATGCAAACACAAAATTCACATGAGACCACTTCTGCAATTAACCTCATTTTTCTATTTTCAACTTAACTTTCAGGGGATTTAAATCGATTTGGTCCCATAACTTTGGACCTTTATTGAAATGGTCCCGTATATATCACATGTTTCAATTTAGTCCCGTATGTTTTCAATTTGTGCCAATTTAGTCCCAAGGCGCCGAAGACCGGTCAAACTAGCCAAAACGACGTCGTTTTTTGGGGCGTGTTTTGCACGCGCCCCTAATTTCGGTCCGGAAAAGCTGAGTGGCACCGGAATTAACACGTGGACCGCCAAATCAGTATTTTACCTATTAAAAAAATTAAAACAGGAAAAAAAATTTACACATAAGTATAAAAACATTAAAAAAAATTCAAAAATCAAATTAATATATATTTCAGTTTCAGATTTAATTTTAAATAATAAAAAAAATCGCAAAAATTAAAAAAAATGCGAAGCTCAATCCTCTCTCTAAAACACCGCACTCTCCAACATAAAAATTTCTTCAATTTCTCATAATTCCCAAAAAATTTCTCATACATCTCCCTATCTTCAAACACCCCATAGGCATTATAATAACAAAGCGGGATCGCGTCCTTGTGAATTAAAGTGAAGATCTTGACTTAGCACATTCCAACCAAAATGTGGCTCTGATGATCGAGACAAAATCAAATTTAAATCCTTACATCAATGAGACAAAATCTTTGTTCATGAATAGTAATTACTATTCAAACTTTTTTGTCTTTTTGTGGTTTTGTTTTTTCTGCACTATTTCTTTTTTATTTTGAAATCCGGGGTTTGATGTCCGGCTCTTTCATCTATAAATAGGCTTGTATTTTCCTTTTTGAGGGACGCTTGAGTTTAGACTCGCCCTCTCTTTCGCTCTCTATATCCCTCTCTTGTGTGCAACCTTGTAAACCTTGTAATATTTCTGTACATTATCTGGTTTATGCTAGTGTCTTTTTAAATGTATATTGTTATTTAAATTCTGTAATTTTAATTTCTTTTCTGATGATCGCCGCCTCTATGGACGACTAGAATACTTGTATTGAATCATGACCTGACTTAATTATACTCTACTATCATGTGCATTTGGAATTATATTCCTATAATGATCTGTAATTTGATATATCAAATGTAGAGTTGGTTTAACCAGTAGGTTTGAGCTTTCCAGTGATATTCATGAGTTAACTATGTGGGCTAGCCCTTGTTGCCGTAATGCCGATGAATAGGCGCAGGCGTTTTCTGGGCGTAAAAGCTTTTTTCAGGTTAACTCATGGACTATGGATTTTCTCAGTAATCTCCTATTTGTGTTTGTAAAAGATCCACATGATACTATTGATATAGATCTATGCACGATCCTTATAAAAATATGGTATATATATATATATATATATATATATATATCATGTGAACTTTTGAATTCAAGTGTAATGCTTATTTGATTGCCAAATTACTGTAAAATTACTTAGCACTGGAAAACATATTATTGGTAGATATGTGATTTACAATGAACACAATTAATAATAATAAAAAAACACCTCCATCTAAATTAATTTGTGAATTCCACGAATAAGTCATGGTGACGTCTATACTCACAGGCAGGATGAATAAAAAATCAATGTCAAAAATTGAGAAATCGTTGACTTTCGATGGCTCACAAATTGACATAACAAACCAAGAATGTCTTATATACAAATGTATTTTGTTTTAATTTAAGATTTTGTAATTTTAGGATTAGATGAATCCAAACTGTTGAAGCCATGAAAGTAGGTTTCATCGTCACTTCATAAAGAAAATAAGATGTGAAAATTAATATGATGGTGCCTTCACCAGTAACCGTAAAAATTATATAACGCCAAGTGACAAATTACAAATGGACATAGAGGCATGAAATGACAAAGCACGATGGATAGGAGTTTGGAAAGATAGGGTGAGAAAAATATTGATTAAGGGAGAGCTAATGTCGTGTCATAGGTAATGGAAAAAAGGAATTAAAAGCACTGAAAATAAGATGAGTAAAAATTCGAAAATGAAAATGTACAAATCAAAAGGCGACAAGGGTAAAAGTGTGCAAAAAATAGGGAGCGCTAGTGTCGTATGATTAGTAAAATACAAAAAAAAATAAAAAATAATAGAAGTAAAGGAGGAAAATGTACAAAAATAAAATATGACAGGGATAAAAGGGTCCAAAATAATTCTTGGAAGCGAGGAGTTTGGAAAGAAAGGTGAGGAAAATGTCGATTAGGGAGCGTTGATGTGTGATAGGTAAAAAAGGAAAATACTAAATATAATAAGGGTAAAGGGATGAAAATGTACAAAATAGAATATGGCAAGAGTAAAAGGGTTCAAAAATGATTTTCAACTCTCCACACCACTTATATATATATATAGTGTGTATATATATAGATATAGATTATGGGTGATCAACTGGATAATCGGAAGTAATTATGGTTGCCCAAATGTTAATTTCAATTGTAAAATAAGTTAAATTAATGTTTAATGTGCAATTATCCAACTGTCTATATTAATTTAGAATAGTGGAGAGGTCGTGATGTTTAAGCCTATTTATATAAAGTACTCCACATATTCTAACTTGATTAATTAGTTGCCGACAACCCAAGTCCAATATCCGATATCTTTCATTAATTAAATAGGTATATTAAGAAAAGAAAAATAACATGTATGTAGGTATACCAACAATACCAATTATTTTCGCGGCTTAATGTTATTGAAAGATGTGCAATTTGAAAATTTCTATATACTCCATCCATCCAAATTATATAGGCTCATTGAGTTCTGTATAAATATTAATAATATTTTTTTTTGAAATGGTACATTAGAAGAGTAAATTTTTTTATTATAATTCTATTTAGTGATTATAATAATTTTCAACATAATTAATGTATATTATTATATTAATAAATGACTAGGAAAAACTATTTTATTTGAAAACAAACCTGTATGGTTGGGACATTTATATAAAAAACAAATAAACTTACATTAATTGGAAAGAGGGTGTATTTGTAGATTGCGTAACTATCTCAAGTACGCTAAAGTCAAGAAACTTTGCAATAATTAGTATTGATTCTAATTAGTGTCATTTTCCAAAGTATTTCTTATGATCACATGCATCATTTGTAATGTTGACATTTTTCTATTCTGATTGTGTATTTGAAAAGGTAAAACATTTTGTACTAATTAATTAATAAAAACTAGTTCTATCTTCGATTTTATATTGGGTACCACCATATGTTAAGCTCTTACAATCATTTAATTAAGCCTGTAATACTAATCCCATACCACTATCTAATAATGTCCGTATCATTATTATTTTTCAATATTTAGTGACTTCATTAAGAGTATAGTGATCCAAAAATATTATTCTCTTGGCTCAAAAACAATGAAACAAAAAAATCTTGACAAAAAAAGAACATTATTTATTGTTAATTATAAAGTTGCAAATTAAATACTACGGTATATTCTTAAAATAGTAAAGATGGCTTGTATGTTATATTTGAAAGAGAGCTGTGTGGTTGACAAAAAATGGGCAAGTAACCCGCACCACGCCAAATAAAACAAATAATAAAATAAATTATAAATTGGCCAAAAAAATAATACACGCCCGAATAAAATAAATAATAAAATATAAATTTGTCAAAATTAATTAGGGCCGATTATGCAATTGATGAGCCGTAAATAAAATAGTTAAAAAATACCACTTTGCAATCAACTCATTATCGTTGGATCAAAAGTGTAATTTACCCGGTGATTTTTCATTGGGCAATATTTCATATAAGTCTTTGTGTTCTAATAAAATTGAATTATTCTATCTTGTCATATAATTTTTTGAGTTGGTCTCCCATGAACCAAGTCTATGCTATGCTAAGAACAATCCTTACCAGCTGGATTTACGGCAGCTAAATGATGAGGGGGCACGTACAAGCCTCCTTTCTTCCTTTGTTCTGGCGGTATTCAGAGTCTTCACAGATCGTTCTGAGCGAGGCTCGAGATCGACGGCGATCTTCGCTAAAATAGCCGTCGTTGGTTTCTTTGTCCGTCGCAGCTGGAATTCCTGAAATCGAGAATAAGTTAAAATCAGTTCAAGCTGAAGAGCAAAAGACACAAAAATACTTACTTCGGTAAACCCCAAAGTCTGTGGGGATGTCTAAACGAGCATCTGGTTCGCTTCCAGAAGCCGGGCTCTTCCAATTGCCCACAACGAACCAGAATTTCTCCTTCCAATCACTAATTTTGTTCGGCACATCCTCAATGACCTTGCACTTGGCATTTGCCTGCATGAACAGCCATCCATGTTCGCCCTTGGGACGGGTCAAATGCACTAGGCGTGAGAGTTCAGCTGTTGTGGGATAATATACAGGCTTCGTTTTGCCGAACAAAGTTAAGAAGCTCATAATCATGTGCCACCCATTCGGCTTCAGCTGCGTAATGGTAATGTTCCATTCTACGAGCAAACGAGTGATAGCCGGATGGAGTGGGAATCGAAGACCTGCTTCCATTGTGTCCAAATTCACAGCAACACAACCCTCAGGAGGCTGGTCTGCTCGCTCATCGGGACCCGGAGCCCCAGAAAAATACATCTTTCGGGGTTTCATAATTCCTATACAGCTGAGCGAGCATATCTACATCTATCACGCTCGCAATTTTGCTCGCCGGGTACTCATTCTCAACCCTAATTCTATGAGGTTGTTCGGGCCAATCAAAATTATAACGAGCATTATAATCACTATATGTTGGGCTATGAGGAAGACCTACAGGGATGTCGAGCTCGTATTTTGCTCGCTGACGAATCCTCTGTCCGACTCGTCAATATTCTCAGCTACCAAAATTTCCTCCCTCACATTATCATCGTCCCTATTTATAACCCTAGACCTAATTTGGGGTTGGGGCAAAGAATCTTCATCTGAATCATCCAAAAAATCCATGCGACCTAAATCCCTATCCAATTCATTTAGGGCATCATCGGAATCGGAGGAAAAAAGAATGGCAAACTCTGCGAACTTGCCAGCGAGACCTTGATCAAGGCATTTACCTCCGTAGATCGGCGTCGATACGAGGGATTGTACCAAAAAGAGGGGAGGAGGAACTATGGCGATTTGATTCGATTCTCTTGAAGCGGAAGAATTTGAACGAGAAGCCATAATCGGAATTAAAGAGGGGATGAAATAGTTACCTGAATAAAGTCCTACGCCGAAATAGGAAAGCCCTTGCCGAAAATTTCAGACGAGAAAGAGAATGAAAGTAACAAGAAGATGAAAAGAAGGAAAAGAGATTGAGGCGGTAAAATAAGGTATTTATAGATAACGGGTTCAAATTTTGAAAATCCGCACGTGAAAGGCTAAACGATGCTTACGTCCGCCCAATCAAAAAATATAAATCGGGCCCCATGAAGAATACAAAGCGACTGGGGTATTGTTGTGTTCGATATAATTACTCAAGATAATCGAACACGCCGGAGGACACGATGTAATATTCAATTATTAAAAGGACCACGCTCAATGGATAAGTGTGCACGAAGCTTGACGAACAAACAAGTTTGTTCGCCAACTCGCCACTTGTCAACCATGCGAGTATGCTCGCCTATGAAGTAAGTTTTGTTCGTTCGCCATTCACCCACCAAGATTGCTCAACTGTACCATCGAGCAAACAAGTATGTTCGCAGACTTCATCAAAAAAAACAGGTTTGTTCGCCATTTAGGTCAGGAAAGAAAAGTCAGATGGCCTGAGTCAAGTGACCTCAGGGTCAGTATGCTTGATGCACAGATAACCTGAGGGCTCAGACATCCTGAAGGCTCAGACAACCTGAGGGGCAAAGATACTCGATGCTCGGGACATCCCTGGGGCCTCGGACATCCCAAGGCCAGATAACCCGAGGGTCAAGATTTCGATCTTTCGTGACATCCTGAGGGCTCAGACATCCTGAAGGCTCAGACAACCTGAGGGGTCAGTATGCTCAATGCTCAGACATCCTGAGGGCTCAGATTAGAGATGTGTTGTTGGCTGAGCGGGCTTCAAATTAGAGATGTATTGTGGGCTTCAGATTATTAACTTTTCTCTCTCCAATCTTCGGCAAGGTGTAATTAACATTAATAAAAAAATATTTAAAAATCCACTTCAAATTTACCTGAAAGACCACCTTTCATAGCAGGTCATACGACCAAAAAGTCGAATTTTACAAAGTTATAGAATGAAAATCAAACAACCAAAGTTATTAGGATCAAAATCAAAATAGGTCAAACTTACAGGATAAAAAATGAATTTCCCCTTCTATTTATTATATTTTGGTCACCTTTCTTTTTAGTTTGTCCCTCATTAATTTCCAAAAAAAAAAAAAAAAACTTTACTCGAGTGAAAAAGGCATGTTTATCAGAGTTTCGGGTGAAAATAAATAACTATATATAGTTAATTAGAGTAGAAAAACACAGAAACTTTTTTATTGAAACTTTTGAGGATACATGTAGTAACCCCAATTATTATTGATACAACAACACAACTACAAACAACAACAAAAAAATAAATACCATGATTAAATTAAAACACACTTCAAACAAACACAATTAGGAGAAGGTAAATGAAGACTGCTTTTGAATGGATGTCGTGATTGGGATAAAATCCTTCCATGCATCTTCTGATCAGTAGGTCCCACCTTTCTCCTTCAAAATGATGATTTTCAAGAACGTTTCCATCTGTATATGTAAAAAAAAAATACGTTCAATTAATTTACAAAACCTCAAAGTCATAAAATTCAACAATAATTTAAGAGTGTTGATGATAATTGGAAGAGTTGGAAAAGCAATAAGCGAAAAGTAAAATTAATTACTTCATTGAAGTAAAAACTGAAACAACTTTTCCGTCAATAACAATTCCGGAAGAAAACATAGTTGCAGTTGACTACTTATATAGGGGGGGAGATGAGAAATTATTCATTATCTTTTTATTTTATTCATTATGGCTCATCAGTTGGATAATAGTGCCTAATATATGTTTTTAATTGTAAATCTAGAAAATATATAATTGTAAACTATATCTTACAGTAGCGTGAGTCACATTAGCAAGCTACTAGTCAACATATTTGGTCCAAAGAGATCGATTCCAAAATAACTTTGGTCCCTAAATTTTAAAATGGTCATATTTTGAGCAATTTCAATCCCAACCGTTATATATATAATTAATATGAATTAATAAATTTTAAATATTAATTGTAAAATTATATATTTGTGACTAGAAGATACAACAAGTATTTTTGTAAACTAAATCTCAAGATTATGTGCACACTACTTTTTTTATTGAGTTTTAGCGAGCAAGTTTTTTATTAGTATTTGAAATGATAAAGTGGTTTTTAAGGAGGGGTATAATAGATATACATCTCCTCTATTATATGTCTCCTTAAAAGTTACTTTATTATTTTAAAAAACTAATAAAAAAATCGCTCGCTACATGAGAAAATAATAACGGTGCATGTTATCCCAATTCAGAGTGAGTAATATTTTATGTAAAATTCTTGAATATATATATATATATATAAATAGTATAAACTATTTATATTAAGAGTGTTGATGATAATTGGAAGAGTTGGAAAAGCAATAAATATACTTACTTCATTGGAGGAACTGGAGGAACAAAAAAATAGCAAAAGAAAACATACTTGCAGTTGGAAAAGAGATGGAGAAACAGAAATTTAATTCAGATTGGTGTGATCGAGGTGAGGGATATGGTAGAGGAAGCAGATTGCTTATATAGTTATGATTATATGGCTCACCCTCAGGCTAATGGCCAGGTGGAAGTCCAGAATCAAACGATTATAGACGGAATTAGAACCAGGCTTGACAAAGCTGGTGGAGCTTGGGTGGAAGAATTGGATGCAGTGCTCTAGGCTTATAAAACAAGTCCCCCTTTAATCTGGTGTACGTGTCATCTGCGGTGACCCTGGTCGAGGTTAAGATGGAAACTCATCGAATTTTGAACTATGATGAGGCTCAAAATTCAGAGTTGAGAAAAGAGAATTTAGACATGATGGTAGCTGAAGAGCAGGAGATTGCTCGCCTTAAGATTGAGCATTATAAGAAAACATAGTTGCAGTTGGAAAAGAGATGGAGAAACATAAATTTAATTTACATTAACGGTGAGGGAAATGGTAGATGAAGCAGATTGCTTATATGGGAGATGAGATGAGATGAGAAATTATTCATTATCTTTTTATTTTATTTAGGGGAAATTGATTTTTTTTATCCTGTAAGTTTGATATATTTTGATTTTGGTCCTACTAACTTTGGCGGTTTGATTTTCGTCCTATAACTTTGTAAAATTTGACTTTTTGGTCCTATGACCTGCTATCAAAGGTGGAATTTCAGTTAAATCTGACGTGGATTTTTTTATTTATTAAAGTTAATTACTCCTCGCCGAAAATTGGAGAGAGAAAAGTTAATAATCTGAAGCCCGCAACACATCTCTAATTTGAAGCCCGCAGAATAACCATGGAAAATAGCCACACCCAAAATCACAGAACAACCTAACTACAGAACAACCTAATCAGACGTTGGACAATTGCCATGCACTACAGTATTATAAACATACAAACACAGTATTATTAATTTAATGTCCAGATTTTCCCATGGGCCTCTTTCACCCCTTTCTCTCAATTTAATTTTGGCCGACCCAATTATTTCCACATTTTTCAACGTACAATACAGTGGGTCAAATTTTGGTCCCATTTTTGCTGAAAAATTGAAAATTTTGTCGTTTTCGGCCATGCGCAAGCCACGTTCCAATTAAATTTGGAGATTTCAAAACTCGTAGTTAACGTGGACACTGACTGTCACAATAAATATTCATTTTTAAAAAAATTAGAAAGAGCATGAAAATTATTCCTAAGTTGTAGAAACAATTATTTTTTTCGTAACATTTAGCGTCCACACCATCTCCCAATTTTAACCGGCACGTGACTTGTGCGTAATTCTAACTTTACTCGAGTGAAAAAGGCATGTTTATCAGAGTTTCAGGTGAAAATAAATAACTATATATAGTTAATTAGAGTAGAAAAACAGAGAAACTTTTTTATTGAAACTTTTGAGTATACATGTAGTAACCCCAATTATTATTGATACAACAACACAACTGCAAACAACAACAAAAAAATAAATACCATGATTAAATTAAAACACACTTCAAACAAACACAATTAGGAGAAGGTAAATGAAGACTGCTTTTGAATGGATGTCGTGATTGGGATAAAATCCTTCCATGACATCTTCTGATCAGTAGGTCCCACTTTCTCCTTCAAAATGATGATTTTCAAGAACGTTTCCATCTTGTATATGTAGAAAAAAATACGTTCAATTAATTTACAAAACCTCAAAGTCATAAAATTCAACAATAATTTAAGAGTGTTGATGATAATTAGAAGAGTTGGAAAAGCAATAATCGAAAAATAAAATTAATTACTTCATTGGAGTAAAAACTGAAACAACTTTTCCGTCAATAACAATTCCGGAAGAAAACATAGTTGCAGTTGGAAAAGAGATGGAGAAACAGAATTTAATTTAGAAGTGTGAGTGAGGTGAGGGAAAAGGTAGTGGAAGCAGACTACTTATATAGGGGGGGAGATGAGAAATTATTCATTATCTTTTTATTTTATTCATTATGACTCATCAGTTGGATAATAGTGCCTAATATATGTTTTTAATTGTAAATCTAGAAAATATATAATTGTAAACTATATCTTACTGTAGCGTGAGTCACAAGCTACTAGTCAACATATTTGGTCCTAAGAGATTGATTCCAAAATAACTTTGGTCCCTAAATTTTAAAATGATCATATTTTGAGCAATTTCAATCCCAACCGTTATATATATAATTAATATGAATTAATAAATTTTAAATATTAATTGTAAAATTATATATTTGTTACTAGAAGATACAACAAGTATTTTTGTAAACTAAATCTCAAGATTATGTGCACACTACTTTTTTTATTGAGTTTTAGCGAGCAAGTTTTTTATTAGTATTTGAAATGATAAAGTGGCTTTTAAGGAGGGGTATAATAGATATACATCTCATCTATTATATGTCTCCTTAAAAGTTACTTTATTAATTTAAAAAACTAATAAAAAAATCGCTCGCTACATGAGAAAATAATAAGGGTGCATGTTATCCCAATACAGAGTGAGTAATATATTATGTAAAATTCTTGAATATATATATATATAAATAGTGTAAACTATTTATATTAAGAGTGTTGATGATAATTGGAAGAGTTGGAAAAGCAATAAATATACTTACTTCATTGGATTAATTGGAAAAACTCCCCATGTGCCAAAAGAAAACATAGTTGCAGTTGGAAAAGAGATGGAGAAACAGAAATTTAATTCAGATTGGTGTGATCGAGGTGAGGGATATGGTAGAGGAAGCAGATTGCTTATATAGGAGTGGAAACATCTCCAAGCTGGCGAAATTATTCACTAATATCTTTTTATTTTATTTATGGCTGATCAATTGGATAGGTGGTCGTGGGCCTAGTTAATTTAATTAGGCAGCCAAGATTGAATAATCATTTATTTATTTATTTATTTAATGCTGATCAATTGGTTGGGTGGGCGTGGGCCTAGCTAATTATTGTTTATGGTTGATTAGTTGGAGTAGCGGATAAAAATAGAGGAAAAATAATATGAAATAGAGAGAATTGTGTTTTTGTTCATACAATAATACTTTTTTTTTATAGTAGTACTTTAATATTTATATATTATTTTACAATTTTTAATATCTTACACGTGTTACTATAAGACAAGTATGTTAACTGAAAAGGGAGAATATGTGTTACTTGTTCTTGCAGTAATACATATTTGTTCTTATAGTAACACATATTTTCCCTTTATATATATATATATATAGTAACACAGACTTGAGACAAATCTTCCTATATAATAATTATTTTATTTCATAGAAGTGTCCCACATTATTTTATTCGATTAATAATTATTTCTCTGAAAAATATACATTATATGGTAGCGTGGATTAAACAAATTGCTACTACCCATGCATAAAAATCAATAACAAAGTCTTGTACTATATTATGTGCACCATGCAATTCATATGTATTTTTTAAACGTGCAATTTGTTTAATTAAAACATTCAATTTGTTTTGCACTTAACAAGTTGAATGTTTCAGTGTAATCAAATTGAACGTTTTAGTGAAATGAGTTGTACATTTCAAAAATATAATGCACTTTAATTATTTTAATCAAAATATATAATGCACATGCAGGGCGTCTCCATTAGTAGTATGAATAATAGTAGGAAATGTAATTTTGTGCATCTTTCTCATCTTACAAGCATCACAAAATACATCTGAAGGAGTAAATATTCAATTCATTCAACACTCTAGACAAGGTAGCTGAACAAGGATGGCCTAACCTCTTATGCCATAACGCACTCTTATTCACATGATTAGTAACTACTTTTTTTATACTTAAAAAAAAATAAAGAATTGCTTATGGCTATTAAATTTGTAACAAAAATAATTATATCTTTAAATGATGAAGATTGCCTACCATTTGCTTATGGATTTTAAAATTTTGAATAGGTAAATAAATTGCCTACGAATTTACCTACATACTTTAGAAATCATAATAGGTAAATAAATTACCTACGAGCAAAGTGCCTACACTTTTGTAATTTTTGTAGACAAACTTATTTGCCTATGTAAATTACAAATGTGTAGGCACACTTTGCTAAATAATTAATTTTTTATTGAATTATTAGGATTTCTAAAATTCATAGGTAATTTTCACTATTTAAGAACAAAATTACTTTTTGTCATAAATTCCCCGATTATATTGACAAATTCCATAGGTAATTCTTTTATTTTCTTATAGTATATTAATGATGAGTTGAAATCACAAATAGTCTCATAATTTTGGTCTCAAATAGACTCAAATTCCATAACTTTTTTTGTTGTCGATTTAGTCTCAATATTTTTCATAATGTCCAATTTAAGTCTCAAGTCCGTCGGAAAATTCAAAACTATGTCGTTTCGCCGATTGAATTTGGGAATTTCTGTCCGCGGGTGTCTCTAGACTGCCACTTGTAATTTTATTTATTTTTAAACCCGGAATTACTGGGGTCATAGAATCAAATCAATTCTTTTTAACTCTATGACTTGTAATTGTATGTGTAAAAAAAAATATTATATGTGATCGATCCACACCCCTTTTAGGAAAGCCCTAAATTCAATAAATTTAAAAGACATAGTTTTTTAATTTTTTTCGGCAGACTTTGGGGACTTAAACTGGACATTGTCAAAGATACTAGGACTAAATCAACGATAAAGAAACATGAGACTGAATCTATTTGAAGTGAAAGTTATGAAATCATTTGTGAATTAAACTCTATTATCAGCTAACAACAATAAATAGTAGTGTCGATTACTACCAACTACAATTTCCCTACTACTATATCTAAAAACTACAAACACTATTTAGAAGGTTACTTCTAACTACAAAGAGACTATAATGCCCTTTTTTCATATTTTGAATCCTTTAAATTTTTTGAATCACATCCCCCCCCCAACCTCTTCCTATTTTTTTAGCCTCCTTTTTAGGTCCTTCGCTTTTCGGGCCTCTCTTTTTTGGGCTCTTTGCTTTTTGGGCCCTTCATTTTTCGGGTCTATCTTTTTCGGGCCCTTCGCTTTTCGGGCCTCTCTTTTTTGAGCTCTTCGCTTTTCGGGCCCTTCACTTTTCAGGCCTCTACGTTCTTCCTTCGAGCGGGCAAAATAATATGAACATGTTCAGTTCAATTTTTGAACAAAATACAATATATTTATGAACATAATTTCAATTAAAATCCAAATATCAATCAAACTAATATACCTAATTAACATATATTAACATATTAATAGAGTCCCAAAATAATCTTGAATCAACAAACCATAAAAAAAGTTTAAAACAAACAAAAAGAACTGAACATGTTCAGTTCAATTTCTGCACAAATAACATATACTTCTGCACAAAAAACTGAACATGTTCAGGAAAAAACTGAACATATTCAGGAAATACTATTCGTTTTTCAAACCTATTCAAAATTAAAAAGCATCCAAAAAATTAAACAATACACATTCAAACCAAATCAAAATCCACATTCAACTCAAACAAAAAACCACATTCAAACTAAAACCACATTCAATAATCCACATTCAAACCAAAACAAAATCCACATTTCAAAACCAACCCCACAAATTAAAAAATAAAGCAATTAAGAAAGCACATTACCCCATTCCACAATCAACATCAAGTCAACCACACCAAAAACACAGTATTTCAAATTCAAAAAAATCAAACTACACTACTAAAAATAAATACCCAAAATCACATAAATCAACAACACACACAACATCCAAGCACAAATACCAACACTATAACTCAAATCCACAAATGAATATGAATGTCCACTTTATTTTCAAAATGCAGGTTCTTTTTTCCTATCTTCACCTTCATCGGGCGTCTTCAAAGGCGTTATGCTAGCATGCCGCTTTCCACGCCTTGAAAACACCATTGCCAATTGCAACAAAGAGTTGGGGGGAGGGAGAGAGAGAGAGAGAGAGAGAGAGAGAGAGAATCATCTTTTCTATTTCCATATCTGGGGATTTGCTGCACTCGAAATTCGACAAACTTGTCCTTGACCTCGTACCATCTCTGCGTGCTTGGCATTTTTTTCATTTTCCTTTCATAAGTTAGGCTACATTTTTGGGTAATCAAATGTGAATCGAGTGCACCACAACTCTCACGGGCACCCATATCAATCAACATTTGAATTCCTCGAACCAACGCCTCATACTCGGCTTTGTTTTTCGAGGCTTTAAACTCAAATTTTACAGCAAACTATAATTCCTCTCCTTCAGGGGGTATGATCTTTCTTGCATTTTAGGTCCATTG
Organism: Stenogyne calaminthoides; assembly: GCA_037126765.1. NCBI lineage: Eukaryota > Viridiplantae > Streptophyta > Magnoliopsida > Lamiales > Lamiaceae > Stenogyne > Stenogyne calaminthoides. The sequence goes on from JBBCBC010000035.1 coordinate 17,283,337, forward strand.
CTGCATACCCAATGCACAATTGTGATTGATTTAGACGAAATACCTTCTCGATCATGACAGGGAACCCTAGCGAAAGAAAAATTGCGTTCCTCTCCTCAATATATTGATCAAAGATGGAGGTTCTCAGATTTCCATTGCTTCCATAATCTCATTCTAGTAAAGTAACAACCTATATACATTTCATTGCATTCATAGGTAAGTGTAGCTTTTTTGGATTAGATTAATGAATTTATGGACCTCTTTTTTAGTATGAAGAAAAGAGGCACACTTATGAATCTGAGACATTGTTATTTCTGTCATTTTTTTCATTTTTTGTTTCAAATCTAAAAGAGTGTTGAATAACGTTTTCAAAAAAAAAAAAGATTGTTCGAATATTTAGAAGACGGATGCTCTTCTTCATGCTCGTGTTTGACGTGTCATATATATGAATACACTTTCATTTATGACTAACACTTGGGTGCACTAGTTGCACCATGCAACTGGTACACCATTAATATTATTCAACGAAAACAATTAACAATTTTCAACAAACACTACAAAAAAGACGGTGATTTACGACGGTTTTAGCGACGGTAAAAACCGTCGCTACAGGATGTAGCAACGGTTTCAACAACGGTTTACTGACCGTTGGAGAAACGAGGGTCGCTAGACTTTATCGATGGTTATTGTGATACCGTCACTAAATAGCGACGGTAAATAACCGTCTCTACTTATTCACGGTTTTAGCGACGGTTTCTGGGTCCGGACCCGGGTCAGAATTACCATCGTCAAAGCTGTCGACAAGCAACGACGGTATAGCGACAGTATAATACCGTTGCTATTAGCGACCAAAAAATTCGTCGCTATAACCGTCGAAAACTAATGACGGAATAGCGATGGGTAATTTCTGTCGCTATTAGCAACCATAGATTTCGTCGCTAAAACCGTTGATAAATCGTGAATTTTCGAGAAAAAAAAGGGCTATCAATGGTTCGAACCCGGGCCCGATGGGCGCCCGAGCGGCCACCGAACCATCCGAGCCACGAACCATCTTGAACCAAACCACCAAACAACTCGTATATAAGCACCATGCCTCCCAATTAAATGAGACAACTATTCGCTCCCATGGGGGACCAAACACGAGACCTTAGGCGTCTGAGCGGGGATCAATTCCGCTCGGGCACTTGCTTTCTTACGTTTACTAAATGAAATTAATTCTATATGTCCTAGAATTCGTTTTTTTTACAATTTCTTTTAAAATTCTTTATTTTAATTATCTTTTTTATTAATTCAATAATTTTTTAATATAATTTTTTTTATGTAAATTAATTTTTAAATTAAATTATAATATATTAATCTATAAACAAGTTATACTTTTCTATTTAAACAAGTTATACTTTTCTATCTAATCAAGTTATACTTTTCTATTTAGTCAAGTAATACTTTTCTTTAAACAAGTTATACTTTTCTATTTAAACAAGTTATACTTTTCTATTTAATCAAGTAATACTTTTCTTTAAACAAGATATACTTTTCTATCTAAACAAGATATACTTTTCTATTTAATCAAGTTATACTTTTCTATTTAAACAAGTTATACTTTTCTATTTAATCAAGTAATACTTTTCTTTAAACAAGTTATACTTTTCTATCTAAACAAGTTATACTTTTCTATCTAAATAAGTTATATTTTTCTATTTAAACAACACTAATACACATTTGGGCTTGGACAGCTGTGAAAAATGACCTTGGAGAGCGGTTAAAATCGCTCTCCAAGCATCATTATCCAAGCTTGGACGGTGATAAAAAACATTTGTCGAGGAAGACTTGGACAGACGGTTTCTAACCGCTTTTGCAAGTTTAATCTTGGACGGCGGTTGATAACCGTTGTCCAAGCCTTTGTCTTGGACGTGATTTATCAACCATTGTCAAATCAATATTTTTTTTTAAATTAGTTTATTATTTTACATAGACAGCGGTTGAAAACCGCTGTCTAATATTTATTTATTTTTTTAATTATTAATTTATATTTAAAAATTCCTATAATAAAACTATAAACCAAAACTTATATATACGTCCAATACCATAAACCAAAAATCCTATAATAAAACCATAAACCAAAACTTATACCACATATATATACCAAAACATCAAATTGATTAATAAACATACACATCATGAAATAAATAAACATACAATCATAAACATATATACGTCCAATACACCAAAAACATGAAATATATATCATCACAAATAAGTCATGGTGACGTCTATACTCACAGGCAGGATGAATAAAAAATCAATGTCAAAAATTGAGAAATCGTTGACTTTCGATGGCTCACAAATTGACATAACAAACCAAGAATGTCTTATATACAAATGTATTTTGTTTTAATTTAAGATTTTGTAATTTTAGGATTAGATGAATCCAGACTGTTGAAGCCATGAAAGTAGGTTTCATCGTCACTTCATAAAGAAAATAAGATGTGAAAATTAATATGATGGTGCCTTCACCAGTAACCGTAAAAATTATATAACGCCAAGTGACAAATTACAAATGGACATAGAGGCATGAAATGACAAAGCACGATGGATAGGAGTTTGGAAAGATAGGGTGAGAAAAATATTGATTAAGGGAGAGCTAATGTCGTGTCATAGGTAATGGAAAAAAGGAATTAAACTTTGAAAATAAGATGAGTAAAAATTCAAAAATGAAAATGTACAAATCAAAAGGCGACAAGGGTAAAAGTGTGCAAAAAATAGGGAGCGCTAGTGTCGTATGATTAGTAAAATACAAAAAAAAATAAAAAATAATAGAAGTAAAGGAGGAAAATGTACAAAAATAAAATATACAGGGATAAAGGGTCCAAAATAATTCTTGGAAGCGAGGAGTTTGGAAAGAAAGGTGAGAAAATGTCGATTAGGGGGGCGTTGATGTGTGATAGGTAAAAAAGGAAAATACTAAATATAATAAGGGTAAAGGGATGAAAATGTACAAAATAGAATATGGCAAGAGTAAAAGGGTTCAAAAATGATTTTCAACTCTCCACACCACTTATATATATATATAGTGTGTATATATATAGATATAGATTATGGGTGATCAACTGGATAATCGGAAGTAATTATGGTTGCCCAAATGTTAATTTCAATTGTAAAATAAGTTAAATTAATGTTTAATGTGCAATTATCCAACTGTCTATATTAATTTAGAATAGTGGAGAGGTCGTGATGTTTAAGCCTATTTATATAAAGTACTCCACATATTCTAACTTGATTAATTAGTTGCCGACAACCCAAGTCCAATATCCGATATCTTTCATTAATTAAATAGGTATATTAAGAAAAGAAAAATAACATGTATGTAGGTATACCAACAATACCAATTATTTTCGCGGTTTAATGTTATTGAAAGATGTGCAATTTGAAAATTTCTATATACTCCATCCATCCAAATTATATAGGCTCATTGAGTTCTGTATAAATATTAATAATATTTTTTTTTTTAAATGGTACATTAGAAGAGTAAATTTTTTTATTATAATTCTATTTAGTGATTATAATAATTTTCAACATAATTAATGTATATTATTATATTAGTAAATGACTAGGAAAAACTATTTTATTTGAAAACAAACCTGTATGGTTGGGACATTTATATAAAAAACAAATAAACTTACATTAATTGGAAAGAGGGTGTATTTGTAGATTGCGTAACTATCTCAAGTACGCTAAAGTCAAGAAACTTTGCAATAATTAGTATTGATTCTAATTAGTGTCATTTTCCAAAGTATTTCTTATGATCACATGCATCATTTGTAATGTTGACATTTTTCTATTCTGATTGTGTATTTGAAAAGGTAAAACATTTTGTACTAATTAATTAATAAAAACTAGTTCTATCTTCGATTTTATATTGGGTACCACCATATGTTAAACTCTTACAATCATTTAATTAAGCCTGTAATACTAATCCCATACCACTATCTAATAATGTCCGTATCATTATTATTTTTCAATATTTAGTGACTTCATTATGAGTATAGTGATCCAAAAATATTATTCTCTTGGCTCAAAAACAATGAAACAAAAAATCTTGACAAAAAAGAACATTATTTATTGTTAATTATAAAGTTGCAAATTAAATACTACGGTATATTCTTAAAATAGTAAAGATGGCTTGTATGTTATATTTGAAAGAGAGCTGTGTGGTTGACAAAAAATGGGCAAGTAACCCGCACCACGCCAAATAAAACAAATAATAAAATAAATTATAAATTGGCCAAAAAAATAATACACGCCCGAATAAAATAAATAATAAAATATAAATTTGTCAAAATTAATTAGGGCCGATTATGCAATTGATGAGCCGTAAATAAAATAGTTAAAAAATACCACTTTGCAATCAACTCATTATCGTTGGATCAAAAGTGTAATTTACCCGGTGATTTTTCATTGGGCAATATTTCATATAAGTCTTTGTGTTCTAATAAAATTGAATTATTCTATCTTGTCATATAATTTTTTGAGTTGGTCTCCCATGAACCAAGTCTATGCTATGCTAAGAACAATCCTTACCAGCTGGATTTACGGCAGCTAAATGATGAGGGGGCACGTACAAGCCTCCTTTCTTCCTTTGTTCTGGCGGTATTCAGAGTCTTCACAGATCGTTCTGAGCGAGGCTCGAGATCAATTTGCCAGATGCTGCTAAAATAGCCGTTGTTGGTTTCTTTGTCCGTCGCAGCTGGAATTCCTGAAATCGAGAATAAGTTAAAATCAGAATACTTACTTCGGTAAACCCCAAAGTCACAAAAATACTTACTTCGGTAAACCCCAAAGTCTGTGGGGATGTCTAAACGAGCATCTGGTTCGCTTCCAGAAGTCGGGCTCTTCCAATTGCCCACAACGAACCAGAATTTCTCCTTCCAATCACTAATTTTGTTTGGCACATCCTCAATGACCTTGCACTTGGCATTTGTCTGCATGAACAGCCATCCATGTTCGCCCTTGGGACGGGTCAAATGCACTAGGCGTGAGAGTTCAGCTGCTGTGGGATAATATACAGGCTTCGTTTTGTCGAACAAAGTTAAGAAGCTCACAATCATGTGCCACCCATTCGGCTTCAGCTGCGTAATGGTAATGTTCCATTCTACGAGCAAACGAGTGATAGCCGGATGGAGTGGGAATCGAAGACCTGCTTCCATTGTGTCCAAATTCACAGCAACACAACCCTCAAGAGGCTGGTCTGCTCGCTCATCGGGACCCGACGCCCAGAAAAATACATCTTTCGGGGTTTCATAATTCCTATACAGCTGAGCGAGCATATCTACATCTATCACTCTCGCAATTTTGCTCGTCGGGTACTCATTCTCAACCCTAATTCTATGAGGTTGTTCGGGCCAATCAAAATTATAACGAGCATTATAATCACTATATGTTGGGCTATAAGGAAGACCTACAGGGATGTCGAGCTCTGTATTTTGCTTTCGTAAGCCAGAATCCTCTGTCCGACTCGTCAATATTCTCAGCTACCAAAATTTCCTCCCTCACATTATCATCGTCCCTATTTATAACCCTAGACCTAATTTGGGGTTGGGGCAAAGAATCTTCATCTGAATCATCCAAAAAATCGGTACGGCCTAAATCCCTATCCAATTCATTTAGGGCATCATCGGAATCGGAGGAAAGAATGGCAAACGGCTGCCGAACTTGCCAACGAGACCTTGATCCCGAGGCATTTACCTCCAGATCGGTACGTCGTCTGGGATTTAAAGAAAAGGGAGGAGGAACTATGGCGATTTGATTCTGATTCTACTGAAGCGGAAGAATTTGAACGAGAAGCCATAATCGGAATTAAAGAGGGGATGAAATAGTTACTGAATAAAGTCCTTCACGAAATAGGAAAAGCCGCTTCTTGAAAATTTCAGACGAGAAAGAGAATGAAAGTAACAAGAAGATGAAAAGAAGGAAAAGAGATTGAGGCGGTAAAATAAGGTATTTATAGATACCGGGTTCAAATTTTGAAAATCCGGCACAGAAGACGAAACGATGCTTACGTCGGCCCAATCAAAATATAACAGTCGGGCCCCCATGAAGAATACAAAGCGACCTGACTGGGGGGTATTGTTGTGTTCGATATAATTACTCAGTATTAATCGAACACGTCGGAGGACACGTGTAATATTCAATTATTAAAATGACCACGCTCAATGGATAAGTGTGCACGAAGCTTGACGAACAAACAAGTTTGTTCGCCAACTCGCCACTTGTCAACCATGCGAGTATGCTCGCCTATGAAGTAAGTTTTGTTCGCCAGCTCGCCATTCACCCACCAAGATTGCTCAACCAGCTTACTGAGCAAACAAGTATGTTCGCCAGACTTACCGAACAAACAGGTTTGTTCGCCATTTAGGTCAGGAAAGAAAAGTCAGATGGCCTGAGTCGAAGTCAAGTGACCGTGGTCGATGTTTGATGCATGATAACCCGAGGGCTCAGACATCCGAAGGCTCCGACAACGGCGAGGGGTCAGTATGCTCGATGCTCAGACATCCTGAGGGCTCAAGACATCCGAAGGCTCAGACAACCTGAGGGGTCAGTATGCTCGTCTTCCAGACATCCCGAGGGCTCGGACATCCCGAAGGCTCGAACAACCCGAGGGCACGGACATTCGATGCTTAGAGCGTCGAGGGCTCAGGCATCCTGAAGGCTCAGACAACCTGAGGGGTCAGTATGCTCGATGCTCAGACATCCTGAGGGCTCGGGGACATCCGAAGGTTCAGACAACACGAGGGTCGGTATCTTTCGATGCTCAGACATCCTGAGGGCTCAGACATCCTGAAGGCTCAAACAACCTGAGGGTACAGACATACTCGATGCTCAGATATCCTAAGGACTCAGACAACCTGAAGAACTCTGACATGCTCGATGAGGACAATATTCCGGCATAAAATTGATATGGTTTAATGGGGCGAACAAAGCATTCAGTCGAGCAAAAGATTGATTTGGACGACCAAAGGAGTGCCTTATAGACAAGCAAATGCAAAGATCAATCTAGAAGACGAAGTTGGAAACGTGGCAGCATCACATGAGTTCATGCAAGACCCTAAGTCTCCAGCTCATGCTTGTCAAACCAGCTCAAGCTTGTCAAAGTACTATAAATAGAAGAAAAAACAACAAGAGACAGGTTCAGAAAATTCCCAGAGGGGTAAGGTTCACAAAAAATTCGAGAGTTCATCCATACACATAAGAAACCCTAGCACTCATATACCAACTCTCCAAATCATCTTCATCCATAACGATTCATCTTCATGAGATGTATCATGTATTGTACGTGTAAAACTCGCAATACTACATCCCTGGCTTGGAACGCCCCCAGAGTAGTCATTTCTTGACGAACTGGGTCAACAAATTCCTCTTATTTACAGTATATTTTACACGTACATATTTTGTTTGTGAGTTGTCACCGAATTAGCCACTTAATATTCTCCAAACAAAACGACTCTCAACAATATAACAATTGGAAAACGAAAGGTAAAAAGTAAGAAAATTACAGTCAAATTGAAGAGTGCGATGTTACTATTATTGTCTAATGGGCGGAATGCTCAGGACGGCAACAACGAACGACGAACGGCGGCGAGACAGCTCCTAATTTGCGAAAAAAATCGCAGAAAGAAAGTTGCGGGAAGTTATATAATCAGATTTAGCGACAGATTAGCGATGGCTTTTTAAAAAACCGTCGCTAACCGCCCTTGGTGCGGTATGCCAAGTGCCGAGTCGCCACGTGTCCCGTACGCGACTTAGCGACGATTTCAAACCGTCGATAAACCGTAGCTAAGTGACCCGTTTCAACCCGACTCAACCTGATTCGAAAGAACAGTCGCTGAACCGTCTCTACTGGCAACAGTTTTGAAAACCGTCGCTAAATCGAGGACTTTGACCGTCTGACCTGAACCGTCGACAAAACCGTCGCAATTATCGACGGTACTAGATACCGTCGCTAAAAACCGTCGTTAAAACCCGCATTTTTTGTAGTGAAATACAACCAATAATAACAAACTAGTAATATTTAAAAATACACTTCAATTGGATGATACACCTAAAGCATACAATTTTTCTGTGTCTGAATTTATATGTCCAATGAAAAATTAATTTCCATAAATAAATCCAGTAAATTAAAGCAGCCTATGCGGGCAACGATTAATTTACAAATTAAATCTTGAAAGTAAATATATAAGCAATCTGCAGCTTCCTTTACCATTTCCCTAACCTCGATCACACGTGCACTATCTAAATTAAATTTCTATTTCTCCATCTCTTTTCCAACTGCAACTATGTTTTCTTCCGGCATTGTTGTTGACGGAAAAATTATTTCAGTTTTTCCTCCAATGAAGTAATTAATTATATTTTCGCATATTGTTCATAGCTTTTGTTCCTCTACCTACCCGGCAAAAGGTACCTCTCTTTTGGGAAACACATAAACTTAAAGAAAAACCTAAAAAACTACAACAACACAACTGCACACAACAACAAAAAAATAAATACCATGATTAAATTAAAACACACTTCAAACAAACACAATTATGAGAAGGTAAATGAAGACTGCTTTTGAATGGATGTCGTGATTGGGATAAAATCCTTCCATGACATCTTCTGATCAGTAGGTCCCACCTTTCTCCTTTAAAATGATAATTTTGGTCCCATGAAAAATTGAAAATTTTGTCGTTTTCGGTCATGCGCAAGCCACGTTCCAATTAAATTTGGAGATTTCCAAACTCGTAGCTAACGTGGACACTGACTGTCACAATAAATATTCATTTTTAAAAAAATTAGAAAGAGCATGAAAATTATTCCTAAGTTGTAGAAACAATTATTCTTTTCGTAACAGATAGCGTCCACACCATCTACGAGCTCTGAAATGCCCAATTTTAACAGGAACGTGACTTGTGCGTAATCGAAACAGCGAGATTTTCTATTTTTTGAAAAAAAGGGACAAAAATTAGATATTCAGGATAGTTATGCGACCAAAATTACATAGTTAAATATTTTGGGACTAAAAACGGAATACAGGAAAGTTTTGGGACTAACAAACTTTTTTTCTCTAGATTTGTACACCCGCATTTTCCACTTAATTATTGCCCCAACTTATATACTAAACTTATTAAATTCTTGAATCTCGAAGATGATGTTCAGAAACAGTGTTGCTTCGTGGGTTCTTGTAATGTGTTTTTTGGGGCTGATAAAATTTTTTGAATCGCAATCAGTGCCGCAGGATGAAGGTTAGCAGTTGCGGCCTATTTTCCAGTGTGTAATTAGGTTGGGCTGTTCGCATTTGTCTGATTAGGTTGTTCTGCGATTTTGGGTGCGGCTATTTTCTAGCGTCTGGTGAGGGTTATTCTGCGGGCTTCAAATTAGAGATGTGTTGTTGGCTGAGCGGGCTTCAAATTAGAGATGTGTTGTTGGCTGAGCGGGCTTCAAATTAGAGATGTATTGTGGGCTACAGATTATTAACTTTTCTCTCTCCAATCTTCGGCAAGGTGTAATTAACATTAATAAAAAAATATTTAAAAATCCACTTCAAATTTACCTGAAAGACCACCTTTCATAGTAGGTCATCTGAAAAAAGTCGAATTTTACAAAGTTATAGAATGAAAATCAAACAATCAAAGTTATTAGGATCAAAATCAAAATAAGTCACACTTACAGGATAAAAATTTAATTTCCCCTTCTATTTATTATATTTTGGTCACCTTTCTTTTTAGTTTGTCCCTCATTAATTTCCAAAAAAAAAAAAAAAAAACTTTACTCGAGTGAAAAAGGCATGTTTATCAGAGTTTCGGGTGAAAATAAATAACTATATATAGTTAATTAGAGTAGAAAAACACAGAAACTTTTTTATTGAAACTTTTGAGGATACATGTAGTAACCCCAATTATTATTGATACAACAACACAACTGCAAACAACAACAACAAAATAAATACCATGATTAAACTAAAACACACTTCAAACAAACACAATTAGGAGAAGGTAAATGAAGACTGCTTTTGAATGGATGTCGTGATTGGGATAAAATCCTTCCATGACATCTTATGATCAGTAGGTCCCACCTTTCTCCTTCAAAATGATGATTTTCAAGAACGTTTCCATCTGTATATGTAGAAAAAGAAATTCGTTCAATTAATTTACAAAACCTCAAAGTCATAAAATTCAACCATAATTTAAGAGTGTTGATGATAATTGGAAGAGTTGGAAAAGCAATAAGCGAAAAATAAAATTAATTACTTCATTGGAGTAAAAACTGAAACAACTTTTCCGTCAATAACAATTCCGGAAGAAAACATAGTTGCAGTTGGAAAAGAGATGGAGAAACAGAATTTAATTTAGAAGTGTGAGTGAGGTGAGGGAAAAGGTAGTGGAAGCAGACTACTTATCCCAATACAGAGTGAGTAATATTTTATGTAAAATTCTTGAATATATATATATAAATAGTGTAAACTATTTATATTAAGAGGGTTGTTGATAATTGGAAGAGTTGGAAAAGCAATAAATATACTTACTTCATTGGAGAACCAGGAACAATCCAAGATCCAAAAGAAAACATAGTTGCAGTTGGAAAAGAGATGGAGAAACAGAAATTTAATTCAGATTGGTGTGATCGAGGTGAGGGATATGGTAGAGGAAGCAGATTGCTTATATAGGAGTGGAAACATCTCCAAGCTGGCGAAATTATTCACTAATATCTTTTTATTTTATTTATGGCTGATCAATTGGATAGGTGGTCGTGGGCCTAGTTAATTTAATTAGGCGGCCAAGATTGAATAATCATTTTTTTATTTATTTAATGCTGATCAATTGGTTGGGTGGGCGTGGGCCTAGCTAATTATTGTTTATGGTTGATTAGTTGGAGTAGCGGATAAAAATAGAGGAAAAATAATATGAAATAGAGAGAATTGTGTTTTTGTTCATACAATAATACTTTTTTTTTATAGTAGTACTTTAATATTTATATATTATTTTACAATTTTTAATATCTTACACGTGTTACTATATGACAAGTATGTTAACTGAAAAGGGAGAATATGTGTTACTTGTTCTTGCAGTAATACATATTTATTCTTATAGTAACACATATTTTCCCTTTATATATATATATATAGTAACACAGACTTGAGACAAATCTTCCTATATAATAATTATTTTATTTCATAGAAGTGTCCCACATTATTTTATTCGATTAATAATTATTTCTCTGAAAAATATACATTATATGGTAGCGTGGATCACGGCAGCAAATTGCTACTACCCATGCATAAAAATCAATAACAAAGTCTTGTACTATATTATGTGCACCATGCAATTCATATGTATTTTTTAAACGTGCAATTTGTTTAATTAAAACATTCAATTTGTTTTGCACTTAACAAGTTGAATGTTTGGTGTAATCAAATTGAGCGTTTTTAGTGAAATGAGTTGTACATTTCAAAAATATAATTCACTTTAATTATTTTAATCAAAATATATAATGCACATGCAGGGCGTCTCCATTAGTAGTATGAATAATAGTAGGAAATGTAATTTTGTGCATCTTTCTCATCTTACAAGCATCACAAAATACATCTGAAGGAGTAAATATTCAATTCATTCAACACTCTAGACAAGGTAGCTGAACAAGGATGGCCTAACCTCTTATGCCATAACGCACTCTTATTCACATGATTAGTAACTACTTTTTTTATACTTAAAAAAAAATAAAGAATTGCTTATGGCTATTAAATTTGTAACAAAAATAATTATATCTTTAAATGATGAAGATTGCCTACCATTTGCTTATGGATTTTAAAATTTTGAATAGGTAAATAAATTGCCTACGAATTTACCTACATACTTTAGAAATCATAATAGGTAAATAAATTACCTACGAGCAAAGTGCCTACACTTTTGTAATTTTTGTAGACAAACTTATTTGCCTATGTAAATTACAAATGTGTAGGCACACTTTGCTCGTAATTAATTTTTATTGAAATATTAGGATTTCTAAAATTCATAGGTAATTTTCACTATTTAAGAACAAAATTACTTTTTTGTTAAATTCCCGATTATATTGACAAATTCCATAGGCAATTCTTTATTTTCTTATAGTATATTAACAGCGAGTTGAAATCACAAATAGTCTCATAATTTTGGTCTCAAATAGACTCAAATTCCATAACTTTTTTTGTTGTCGATTTAGTCTCAATATTTTTCATATTGTCCAATTTAAGTCTCAAGTCCGTCGGAAAATTCAAAACTATGTCGTTTCGCCGATTGAATTTGGGAATTTCTGTCTGCGGGTGTCTCTAGACTGCCACTTGTAATTTTATTTATTTTTAAACCTGGAATTACGGGGTCATAGAATCAAATCAATTCTTTTTAACTCTATGACTTGTAATTGTATGTGTAAAAAAAAATTATATATGGCGGTCGATCCCACTTTAAAGCCCAAAATTCAATCCATTTAAAAAGACATAGTTTTTTAATTTTTCGGCAGACTTTGGGGACTTAAACTGGACATTGTCAAAGATACTAGGACTAAATCAACGATAAAGAAACATGAGACTGAATCTATTTGAAGTGAAAGTTATGAAATCATTTGTGAATTAAACTCTATTATCAGCTAACAACAATAAATGGTAGTGTCGATTACTACCAACTACAATTTCCCTACTACTATATCTAAAAAATACAAACACTATTTAGAAGGTTACTTCTAACTACAAAGAGACTATAATGCCCTTTCTTCATATTTTGAATCCTTTAAATATTTTGAATCACATTCCCCAACCTCTTCCTATTTTTTGAGCCCCCTTTTTCGGGCCTTCGCTTTTCGGGCCTCTCTTTTTTGGGCTCTTTGCTTTTTGGGCCCTTCATTTTTCGGGTCTATCTTTTTCGGGCCCTTCGCTTTTCGGGCCTCTCTTTTTTGAGCTCTTCGCTTTTCGGGCCCTTCACTTTTCAGGCCTCTACGTTCTTCCTTCGGGCGGGCAAAATAATATGAACATGTTCAGTTCAATTTTTGAACAAAATACAATATATTTATGAACATAATTTCAATTAAAATCCAAATATCAATCAAACTAATATACCTAATTAACATATATTAACATATTAATAGAGTCCCAAAATAATCTTGAATCAACAAACCGTAAAAAAATTTAAAATAAACAAAAAGAACTGAACATGTCCAGTTCAATTTCTGCACAAAAAACTGAACATGATCAGGAAAAAACTGAACATATTCAGGAAAAACTATTCGTTTTTCAAACCTATTCAAAATTAAAAAGCATCCAAAAAATTAAACAATACACATTCAAACCAAATCAAAATCCACATTCAACTCAAACAAAAAACCACATTCAAACTAAAACCACATTCAATAATCCACATTCAAACCAAAACAAAATCCACATTTCAAAACCAACCCCAAAAATTAAAAAATAAAGCAATTGAGAAAGCACATTACCCCATTCCACAATCAACATCAAGTCAACCACACCAAAAACACAGTATTTCGAATTCAAAAAAATCAAACTACACTACTAAAAATAAATACCCAAAATCACATAAATCAACAACACACACAACATCCAAGCACAAATACCAACACTATAACTCAAATCCACAAACGAATATGAATGTCCACTTTATTTTCAAAATGCAGTTCTTTTTCCTATCTTCACCTTCATCGGCGTCTTCAAAGGAACGTTGTCGCGGCCTCGCCGCTTTCCACCGCTGAAAACATCATTGCCAATTGCAACAAAGAGTTGGGGGGAGGGAGAGAGAGAGAGAGAGAGAGAGAATCATCTTTTCTATTTTCATATCGGGGATTTCTTTGCTTTTCGAAATTCGACAAACTTGTCCTTGACCTCCGTACCATCTCTGCGTGCTTGGCCATTTTTTTCATTTTTTCCTTTCATAAGTTCCTGCTACTTGCTGGGTAATCAAATGTGAATCAGAGTGCACCACAACTCTCTGGGCACCCATATCAATCAACATTTGAATTCCTCGAACCAATTGTGATAGATTTAGACGAAATACCTTCTCGATCATGACAGTGAACCCTAGCGAAAGAAAAACTGCGTTCCTCTCCTCAATATATTGATCAAAGATGGAGGTTCTCAGATTTCCATTGCTTCCATAATCTCATTCTAGTAAAGTAACAACCTATATACATTTCATTGCATTCATAGCTAAGTGTAGCTTTTTTGGATTAGATTAATGAATTTATGGACCTCTTTTTAGTATGAAGAAAAAGACACACTTATGAATGCGACATTGTTATTTCTGTCATTTTTTTCATTTTTTTGTTTCAAATCTAAAGAGAGTGTTGAATAACGTTTTCAAAAAAAAAAGATTGTTGAATATTTAGAAAGGCGGATGCTCTTCTTCATGCTCGTGTTTGGCGTGTCATATATATGAATACACTTTCATTTATGACTAACACTTGGGTGCACTAGTTGCACCATGCAAGCGGGTACACCATTAATATTATTCAACGAAAACAATTAACAATTTTCAACAAACACTACAAAAAAAGGCGGTGATTTATTTACGGTTTTAGCGACGGTAAAAACCGTCGCTCACTGAGGATGGCGACGGTTTCAACTCTGTGATTTCTTGACCGTTGGAGAAACGAGGGTCGCTAGACTTTATCGATGGTTATTGTGATATCAGTCACTAAATAGCGACGATAAATAACCGTCTCTACTTATTCGCGGTTTTAGCGACGGTTTCGGGTGGGACCGGTCGAATTACCATCGTCAAAGTCATTTGTCGACAACAACGGCGGTATAGCGACAATATAATACCGTTGCTATTAGCGACCAAAAAATTCATCGCTATCTTGGAACCGCCGAAAACTAATGACGGAATAGCGATGGGTAATTTCTGTCGCTATTAGCAACCATAGATTTCGTCGCTAAAACCGTTGATAAATCGTGAATTTTCGAAAAAAAAAGGGCTATCAATGGTTCGAACGGGGCGATGGGCGCCCGGCGACCCACCGAACCATCCGAGCCACGAACCATCTTGAACCAAACCACCAAACAACTCGTATATAAGCACCATGCCTCCCAATTAAATGAGAAAACTATTCGCTCCCATGGGGGACCAAACACGAGACCTTAGGCGTCTGAGCGGGGATCAATTCCGTTCGGGCACTTGCTTTCTTACGTTTACTAAATGAAATTAATTCTATATGTCCTAGAATTCGTTTTTTTTACAATTTCTTTTAAAATTCTTTATTTTAATTATCTTTTTTATTAATTCAATAATTTTTTTATATAATTTTTTTTATGTAAATTTTTTTTAAAATTAAATTATAATATATTAATCTATAAACAAGTTATACTTTTCTATTTAAACAAGTTATACTTTTCTATCTAATCAAGTTATACTTTTCTATTTAATCAAGTAATACTTTTCTTTAAACAAGTTATACTTTTCTATTTAAACAAGTTATACTTTTCTATTTAATCAAGTAATACTTTTCTTTAAACAAGATATACTTTTCTATCTAAACAAGTTATACTTTTCTATTTAATAAAGTTATACTTTTCTATTTAAACAAGTTATACTTTTCTATTTAATCAAGTAATACTTTTCTTTAAACAAGTTATACTTTTCTATCTAAACAAGTTATACTTTTCTATCTAAATAAGTTATATTTTTCTATTTAAACAACACTAATACACATTTGGGCTTGGGGCAATTTGTGAAAAATGACCTTGGAGAAGCGGTTAAAATCGCTCTCCAAGCATCATTATCCAAGCTTGGACGGTGATGATAAAAACCATTTGTCGAAGAAGACTTGGGCGGGCGGTTTCTAAAACTTTGCAAGTTTAATCTTACGGCGGTTGATAACCATTATCCAAGCCTTTTGTCTTGGACAGCGGTTATCAACCGTTGTCTAAATCAATATATTTTTTTAAATTCGTTTATTATTTTACACATAGGCGATTTGAAAACATTTGTCTAATATTTATTTATTTTTTTAATTATTAATTTATATTTTAAAATTCCTATAATAAAACTATAAACCAAAACTTATATATACGTCCAATACCATAAACCATAAACCAAAAATCCTATAATAAAACCATAAACCAAAACTTATACCACATATATACTGGTCAATATACCAATAAATATGAAAATACTAGAACCCTTCTTTTAAATATGAGGTGTAAAACTCTTACTGATTTTAGATGGTACAAAGATACTTTCTTGTCTCGTATCTATGAGATCCCTGATTGTAATCAGGATATTTGGAAAAATAAATTTGTTGATGGTCTTCCCAATTTATTTCTTTGAAAAAGAGTTAAGAAAACTCTTAGAAATGATTCTGATTCGATCCATTATAGGTCTTATACTTTTGGTCAAATCATTAGTGTTTGTGTTCGGGAAGGAATAAATCTTTGTAATGAACTCAAATTAAAAAACCAAATTCAAAAAAGATAATCTTACGAGAAAAGAAAAACAATTAGGTCAATTATGTGACCAATTTGGATTAGATAATCCTAATCCTAAAAAATAGTTTGTATAAAACTAATAAAAGAGATTTAAAACATAAATCTAATTATAAAAGAAGAAAACATAATTCTTCAAAAGTAAAAAGAGAAAGATTTTGATAATAATAAAAGTAAAAAGAAAATCTTTCAAAAAAGAAGATATGATACAATTATTTGTAAAAATGTAATAGGATTTGGTCATTATGCTAATCAGTGCTATGCAAAGGATAAGATTAAAAATCTTGATATTAATGAAGAGTTAAAAGAAACTCTTTTTAAGATTGTCATGAGTCCTAATAATGATACTGAATCAGAAAAGTCTTATAATGGTATTCTTACATTTGAATCCTCTTGGATGATGATAATTACATTAAATCGGAAAAAAAAGAAATGCAATGATTGTATACTTGGAAAACCTTGTCTTAATTGTATCAGTAATACTGATAATGTTAATAATATTGATAATGAGTTTTATAAACTTATGAGTCAATTTCAAGATATGAATATTAGTGTCTTAACTAATAATAATATTTTTGAATTTCTTAAACATATTAAAGATTCTAGTTTAAGAGATAAAATCATTGAACAATTTCATGATTCTTTTAAGAATGAAGACAATAATAAAACTAGTCTTTCTAAAAAGATTGATAATAATTATTATAATATGGGTGAATTGGAAAGACTTCTTAAAAAAAAAAAATATGAAAAATAATCCCAGTAACTTTAAATGATTTAGTCCATGAGATTAATAATCTCAAAACTGATGTAAAAATACTTCAAAAACAGAATACTGATCTTTCTGTTCGTCTTTCTTTTATGGAGAAAGGTAAAGAAAAAATTGAAGATTGTGAAACCAACTATAATACTCTTTCACAATATTTAGATATTGATGATAATTTTAATATGGAGAAGAATCATTTATCTACCATTAATATGGTTATATCACAGAAGTGGTATACTAAGATTTCTCTTCTTATAAATAATTCTTATAAGAAAGATTTTATTGCCATGATTGATAGTGGTGTCTTTGATTTGAGTGTTATCTGAGTTAGGAATAATTCCTACTAAGTTTTTGAAAAAACTACTCATTCACTTTTCTCATGCGGTGGAGGATCTTTAAAGATTAATTATAAGCTTAAAAATGCTTATGTTTGTGTTGATGGTTGTTGTATTCCTAACGACTTTCTTATTGCTGAAGACATCACTAGTCAAATGATTATTGGTCTTCCTTTTCTTTTTAAAATATATCCTCTGACTTTTGTTGGTGAAAAGGGTATTACAGATACTTATAATAGTAAACCTATTACTTTCAAGTTTATTACCAAACCTATTCATAAGGTTCTTAATTTGATTCAAGATCAAATTAATAATAAAAATTGTCAAATCAATTTTCTTAAAGATGAGCTTAATTCTATTACTATAAGTAATAGATTAAATAATTCTAAACTACAGGATAAAATCAAATTTTTAATAAATAAATTTTCCATTGAAATTTGTAATGATTTTCCTAATGCTTTTTGGGATAGAAAGAAACATATAGTTTCTCTTCCTTATGAAGATGATTTTAAAGAGAATAAAATTCCTACTAAATCTAGACCTTGTCAGATGAACTCTGAATACATAGAGTTATGTAAAAACGAAATATCTTCCTTATTACAAAAGAAGCTTATAACTCCTTCTAAATATCCTTGGTCTTCTTTTCTTTCTATGTTAATAAACATTACGGCGAGGGAAGCGAGGAGTTCCTCGTTTAGTTATTAATTACAAACCTCTTAATAAGGTTTTAAAATGGATTAGACATCATATTCCTAATAAAAAGGATCTTCTTGTGATTAGTCAATGCTCTTATTTTCTCTAAATTTGATTTAAAATCGGGTTTTTGGCAAATTGATTAATCAACGATAGGTATAAAGCGCCTTTAATGTACCCAATTGGTCATTATGAATGGATTTCTTTATGCCTTTTGGGCTTAAAAATGCTCTTACGAATTTCAACAAATTATGAATGACATTTTTAATCCTTATAGTGATTTCATTATTGTTTATATTGATGACATTCTTGTATTTTCTAAAGATATTGAAATACATTTTAAACATCTTGATATGTTTAAAAATTTAGTCATTAAAAAATGGTCTTGTCATCTCAAAAACTAAAATGGTTTTATTTAGGACTAAAATAAAATTTCTTGGTCATATTATTGATAAAGGAAATATTATTCCAATTCAAAAAAGTATTGAATTTGGTAATAAATTCACGATATTATAACCGATAAAACTTCGGTTACAAAAGATTCTTAGGAAGCCTTAATTATGTGTCTTCTTATATTGAGAATCTTCTTTGAAGATTCCGCTATTTTATATGATAGACTTAAAAAGAATCCTTCTCCTTGGAATGATGATCATACTAAAAGGTCATTATCGGGATAAAAGATAAGGTCAAAAATATTCCTTGTCTTATCTTTGGCTAATCCTGTTGGGGAAAAAATTGTTGAAAGCGATGCCTCGATTTGGGGTATGGAGGTATTCTTAAACAAATTAATCGATAATAAAAAGGATTATATCATTAGATTTTATTCGGTAAATGGAATAATAGTCGAGAAAAATTATTCGCTCTTCTTCTAAAGAAATTCTTGCTATTGTTAAATGTGTCCTTAAATTTGAGGATGATTTATATAATCGAAATTTACTATTAAAAAAAGGTTGAGGGGGCTTTACTTTTATGCTCTTCAAAGATTTTGAACATAATGTTTCTAAACAAATGTTTGCCCGATGGCAATCGCGATCTTGCTTATTTTGATTTTGATATTGTTTATAAGCGAGGAAAGGATAATCATCTTCAGATTTTTTAACTCGTGAATTTATTTCTTCATGATTGAAATGAGTCATCTTTGGAAGGAATCCTTATTCTCTTATTAGGAAGAGGAGGAAGAGGCCATCCTCAGATTATACAACATGAGAAGAAATCCCTTTTCAGCGGAATATTTCTAAAAGTGGCTCTTCTTCAAAAGGAGACAATGTACAAAAGGAGTTTCAAGAATTCCTGAGACAAAGGGGAAAAAATTTACCAATAGAGGACAATTCCTCAAAAGCAGAAGTTGAAGAATCATATTCTTCAATTGCACAAAAAGAATATAAATTCTTTGATTCTTCTAAGAAAGAATTAATTCTTATTAGAGAAGATGATGATGAAAAATTCAAAGAGTCCCCATGGATTCTTATGGAAAAATATTTTCCAAATTCAAATTGGAATGTTGAGACTTACAAATCCAGAGGATTTTATAAGAATATTCTCATCAGTCTCGGAAGTGTTGAAATCCAGCATTTTCCTCCTAAGAGTAAATCTATCAATTACTCTAAATTTATTATCAAAAAGATTATTTCCATCCAAGAATGGGGAACTTCACCTTTTACTGAAAGAAGTATGACTAATGAAGTCACACATACCATTTTACCAAACAATTCTTTGGGATTACCTTCAAAGTTTTTATAAAACGTTGTTGTATCAGAATGCTAAGCATTCTCATACTTGGTTGATTAAAATATGTGAAAACATTGGCAGGAATCAAATTCCTAACTGGCTTTTCTCATGGTGGGGAAATTTTGGAGCTTTGGCAGATATCTTGCCAGAAGAGGTTAAAAATCTCTTAGAAGAATATACTATTGTTTCTTTAGACTTAAAGTCTCATGTCTGAGTGGTAAAACTACTTGTATGTTCTTTGTGGATCTGGAATCTCATGGGTTCTAAAATGGAGATCGAGTTTGGTTATCTTTGAACATGGTACACCTTGTTTATGGAGAATCCATACAACGCGATTTTGGAATAACTTAAATGTTATTACCTGGCTCTAATGAGTCACCAATCTGAGGAAAATATTTCACGGATTAAATCCAAAATGGAAGAATACAGAAAAATTTATGTTAATGAGACTTCTAGTTCTCTTCCATCATTCTCTGAATACTCTAAGAAGTATTTTGGTATTTTCTCCAAAGAAAAAATTATGGATCTTTATATGGATCATATTAAGAATGATTTATTCAAAGATATTGATTTTTTCGATTCAAAATCGGCGCTTCAATGACTTCTCGGGATCGATCTTCAAGATGCTTGAGGATCAAATGAAGATGATCGAGAATTTTTTTCAAGAAAGTTTCGATCTTTTGAAGAATTCTCTCAAAGGGAAATTAAAATAAGGCAAAGTCTTATGGAAGGTTCTTACCCTAATGGGTTTTTTACATCCTTTACAACGGAAGGATGGGATATTCAGCATGGAATAATTCGTTCCAGATTATACTATCTTCTGATTAATACAGGAGTCTTACATTATAACATTTGGAGTATTCCTTCTCAAATTCTTATTGATAATGAGAATAATGTTATTAATGATAAGAATTATCTCAGAATTCTTAAGAAAAGGATTAGAGTTTTGGAAGTATGGATTCCATGGCTTGAAGCTTCACTAAGAAGAAATCAAGGAAGAAATGTTTATCCAACTCATCGTCAAGAATTGGCAAATTTCAGGGAGTCTCTTAAACTCCTAAAAAAGCAAGATTCATTATTGGCGATTTAGTGAAGATCTTGACTTAGCACATTCCAAACAAAATGTGGCTCTGATGTCGAGACAAAATCAAATTTAAATCCTTTGCTTACATCAACGGACAAAAGATCGCATTCATGAATAGTAATTACTATTCAAACTTTTTTGTCTTTTTGTGGTTTTGTTTTTTCTGCACTATTTCTTTTTTATTTTGAAATCCGGGGTTTGATGTCCGGCTCTTTCATCTATAAATAGGCTTGTATTTTCCTTTTTGAGGGACGCTTGAGTTTAGACGCGCCCTCTCTTTCGCTCTCTATATCCCTCTCTTGTGTGCAACCTTGTAAACCTTGTAATATTTCTGTACATTATCTGGTTTATGCTAGTGGCTTATTAAAGGTATATTGTTATTTAAATTCTGTAATTTTTATTTCTTTTCTGATGATCGCCGCCTCTATGAACGGCTAGAATACTTGTATTGAATCATGACCTGACTTAATTATACTCTACTATCATGTGCATTTGGAATTATATTCCTATAATGATCTGTAATTTGATATATCAAAGGTAGAGTTGGTTTAACCAGTAGGTTTGAGCTTTCCAGTGATATTCATGAGTTAACTATGTGGGCTAGCCCTTTTTGCCGTAATGCCAATGAATAGGCGCAGGCGTTTTCTGGGCGTAAAAACTTTTTTCAGGTTAACTCATGGACTATGGAATTTCTCAGTAATCTCCTATTTGTGTTTGTAAAAGATCCACATGATACTATTGATATAGATCTATGCACGATCCTTATAAAAATATGGTATATATATATATATCATGTGAACTTTTGAATTCAAGTGTAATGCTTATTTGATTGCCAAATTACTGTAAAATTACTTAGCACTGGAAAACATATTATTGGTAGATATGTGATTTACAATGAACACAATTAATAATAAAAAAAAAACCTCCATCTAAATTAATTTGTGAATTCCACGAATAAGTCATGGTGACGTCTATACTCACAGGCAGGATGAATAAAAAATCAATGTCAAAAATTGAGAAATCGTTGACTTTCGATGGCTCACAAATTGACATAACAAACCAAGAATGTCTTATATACAAATGTATTTGATTTTAATTTAAGATTTTGTAATTTTAGGATTAGACGAATCCAGACTGTTGAAACCATGAAAGTAGGTTTCATCGTCACTTCATAAAGAAAATAAGATGTGAAAATTAATATGATGGTGCCTTCACCAGTAACCGTAAAAATTATATAACGCCAAGTGACAAATTACAAATGGACATAGAGGCATGAAATGACAAAGCACGATGGATAGGAGTTTGGAAAGATAGGGTGAGAAAAATATTGATTAAGGGAGAGCTAATGTCGTGTCATAGGTAATGGAAAAAAGGAATTAAAAGCACTGAAAATAAGATGAGTAAAAATTCGAAAATGAAAATGTACAAATCAAAAGGCGACAAGGGTAAAAGTGTGCAAAAAATAGGGAGCGCTAGTGTCGTATGATTAGTAAAATACAAAAAAAAATAAAAAATAATAGAAGTAAAGGAGGAAAATGTACAAAAATAAAATATGACAGGGATAAAAGGGTCCAAAAATAATTCCTGGAAGCGAGGAGTTTGGAAAGAAAGGTGGGGAAAATGTCGATTAGGGAGCGCTATTGATGTGTGATAGGTAAAAAAGGAAAATACTAAATATAATAAGGGTAAAGGGATGAAAATGTACAAAATAGAATATGGCAAGAGTAAAAGGGTTCAAAAATGATTTTCAACTCTCCAAACCACTTATATATATATATATAGTGTGTATATATATAGATATAGATTATGGGCGATCAACTGGATAATCAGGAGTAATTAAGGTTGCCCAAATGTTAATTTCAATTGTAAAATAAGTTAAATTGATGTTTAATTTGCTATTATCCAACTATCTAGATTAATTTAGAATAGTGGAGAGGTCGTGATATTTAAGCCTATTTATATTTACTCCACATATTCTAACTTGATTAATTAGTTGCCGACAACCCAAGTCCAATATCCGATATCTTTCATTAATTAAATAGGTATATTAAGAAAAGAAAAATAACATGAATGTAGCTATGTAGGTATACCAACAATACCAATTATTTTCGCGGCTTGATGTTATTGAAACATCTGCAATTTGACAATTTCTATATACTCCCTCCGTCTAAATTATATTGGCTCACTGAGTTCTGTATAAACATTAATAATTATTTTGAAATGGTACATTAGAAGAGTAAATTTTTTATTATTATCCTATTTAATAATTATTATAATTTTCAACATAATTAATGTATATTATTATATTAATAAATGACTAGGAAAAACTATTTTATTTGAAAACAAACCTGTATGGTTGGGACATTTATATAAAAAACAAATAAACTTACATTAATTGGAAAGAGGGTGTATTTGTAGATTGCGTAACTATCTCAAGTACGCTAAAGTCAAGAAACTTTGCAATAATTAGTATTGATTCTAATTAGTGTCATTTTCCAAAGTATTTCTTATGATCACATGCATCATTTGTAATGTTGACATTTTTCTATTCTGATTGTGTATTTGAAAAGGTAAAACATTTTGTACTAATTAATTAATAAAAACTAGTTCTATCTTCGATTTTATATTGGGTACCACCATATGTTAAGCTCTTACAATCATTTAATTAAGCCTGTAATACTAATCCCATACCACTATCTAATAATGTCCGTATCATTATTATTTTTCAATATTTAGTGACTTCATTATGAGTATAGTGATCCAAAAATATTATTCTCTAGGCTCAAAAACAATGAAACAAAAAATCTTGACAAAAAAGAACATTATTTATTGTTAATTATAAAGTTGCAAATTAAATACTACGGTATATTCTTAAAATAGTAAAGATGGCTTGTATGTTATATTTGAAAGAGAGCTGTGTGGTTGACAAAAAATGGGCAAGTAACCCGCACCACGCCAAATAAAACAAATAATAAAATAAATTATAAATTGGCCAAAAAAATAATACACGCCCGAATAAAATAAATAATAAAATATAAATTTGTCAAAATTAATTTGGGCCGATTATGCAATTGATGAGCCGTAAATAAAATAGTTAAAAAATACCACTTTGCAATCAACTCATTATCGTTGGAGAAACGAGGGTCGCTAGACTCTATCGACGGTTATTGTGATACCGTCACTAAATAGAGACGGTAAATAACCGTCTCTACTTATTCACGGTTTTAGCGACGGTTTCTGGGTCCGGACCCGGGTCAGAATTACCATCGTTAAAGTTGTCGACAAGCAACGACGGTATAGCGACAGTATAATACCGTTGCTATTAGCGACCAAAAAATTTGTCGCTATAACCGCCGAAAACTAATGACGGAATAGCGATGGGTAATTTATGTCGCTATTAGCAACCATAGATTTCGTCGCTAAAACCGTTGATAAATCGTGAATTTTCGAGAAAAAAAAGGGCTATCAATGGTTCGAACCCGGGCCCGATGGGCGCCCGAGCGGCCACCGAACCATCCGAGCCACAAACCATCTTGAACCAAACCACCAAACAACTCGTATATAAGCACCATGCCTCCTAATTAAATTAGACAACTATTCGCTCCCATGGGGGACCGAACACGAGACCTTAGGCGTCTGAGCGGGGATCAATTCCGCTCGGGCACTTGCTTTCTTACGTTTACTAAATGAAATTAATTCTATATGTCCTAGAATTCGTTTTTTTTACAATTTCTTTTAAAATTCTTTATTTTAATTATCTTTTTTATTAATTCAATAATTTTTTTATATAATTTTTTTTATGTAAATTATTTTTTAAATTAAATTATAATATATTAATCTATAAACAAGTTATACTTTTCTATTTAAACAAGTTATACTTTTCTATCTAATCAAGTTATACTTTTCTATTTAATCAAGTAATACTTTTCTTTAAACAAGTTATACTTTTCTATTTAAACAAGTTATACTTTTCTATTTAATCAAGTAATACTTTTCTTTAAACAAGATATACTTTTCTATCTAAACAAGTTATATTTTTCTATTTAATCAAGTTATACTTTTCTATTTAAACAAGTTATACTTTTCTATTTAATCAAGTAATACTTTTCTTTAAACAAGTTATACTTTTCTATCTAAACAAGTTATACTTTTCTATCTAAATAAGTTATATTTTTCTATTTAAACAACACTAATACACATTTGGGCTTGGACAGCTGTGAAAAATGACCTTGGAGAGCGGTTAAAATCGCTCTCCAAGCATCAGCTGTCCAAGCTTGGACAGCTGATAAAAAACCGTTGTCCAAGAGAAGCACTTGGACAGCGGTTTCTAACCTCTTTGCAAGTTTAATCTTGGACAGCGGTTGATAACCGCTGTCCAAGCCTTTGTCTTGGACAGCGGTTATCAACCGCTGTCTAAGTCAATATTTTTTTTTTAAATTCGTTTATTATTTTACATAGACAGCGGTTGAAAACCGCTGTCTAATATTTATTTATTTTTTTAATTATTAATTTATATTTTAAAATTCCTATAATAAAACTATAAACCAAAACTTATATATTCGTCCAATACCATAAACCATAAACCAAAAATCCTATAATAAAACCATAAACCAAGACTTATACCACATATATATACCAAAACATCAAATTGATTAATAAACATACACATCATGAAAAAAATATACATACAATCATAAACATATATACGTCCAATACACCAAAAACATGAAATATATATCATCACAAATATATAAAAGAAATTACATGCTACCAAAATTTCAAACAACGTTCAGTTAATATCGTATGAATATAAGAATTGATTGTAAAGGTACCCCGCGCGTCCAATCGTTTTTCCATTTCTCCAGTCTTTTGTTAGAGTAAGAATTGAGCTCACGTTCATAACAAACTGCAAACAACGAATCAATCAATATAGTATGAATTTTTATTCAATTAATAATAATTTAAATAAATCGATAAATTGACTTACATTGAGAGGAATGTTCGTTAGAGAAGC
The DNA here is from genome assembly GCA_037126765.1 of Stenogyne calaminthoides. NCBI lineage: Eukaryota > Viridiplantae > Streptophyta > Magnoliopsida > Lamiales > Lamiaceae > Stenogyne > Stenogyne calaminthoides. The sequence continues at coordinate 17,309,431 of JBBCBC010000035.1, forward strand.
GCGGATTATGTCTTCAATAGAGCAACACACAAAATGTCCACAATGTTCATTATCTCGTTGCCTCGGAACCTGTTGATTAACAATTCACTTTATTTAATAAATCAAAAGAAACAACATTTAATATAGCAGAAGAAACAACATTCAATAAAGTCTTACATTTCTTTTTAGCACTTGTTTTTCTTTTTCGTTTTTTGGTTGACCTTTCTCGTTCATGACCATAAATGTTAACAAGATCCGGATTGCCATATTCATCATCATCTCTAATTATTCTCTGGTATGGGCGTGGATTTGCAGGATCATCGAAAGATGGTACAGAATGAGTGAAGTTTTGAAAAGGATCATCAATTATGTCAACATCTTCATCGACATGGTCGCTAATCTGGAAACTATTGTTAAATTTGTTTGACAGAACCACAATGGACCATTTCTTATTAACTGGGTCGGGGACATAGAAAACTTGTTGAACTTGACTGGCCATTATGTAAGGGTCATCTCTGTATCCCACATTCTTCAAATCAACGCGTCATTTAACCAGAACTTTCAACTTGGACCCCGTTAGGGATCCTCACCCAACTACACTCGAACATTGGTTGACGGTGAACAACATAGTCGAGTTCCCAAATGTTGACAATCTATCCAAAGTAAGTAGTATTTGATTGATCCACTGCAGTTGCAGTAATGGACACTCCACTATTCTGCGTAGTACTTGTGGCATCATGATCTCTGGTATAAAATGTGTATCCATTTGCTAAGATAACACTTGTATGAATACACATGTCTATCAGGCATTCTGGATAACCACTTAACTCTTTCATTCACTGATTCTGCTTCCCGTGACAACATATTTGCTACATAACCATTGAACCAGCCAACAAACGTGCGATTGTGCTCAACTTCAATCCATGATCTATCTACGGTGGGATTTCTCTCAACAAGTGATCGTGATGTGCAAAGTCAATAAAAACGGCACGTCGACCGTGTTGTGAAGTACGCCAAGTGCATCCGTGTTAGTTCCTCCTATGCTAACACTTACGGGTTGACCACCGGTAATGCCTTCACCATCCATCTTATTGGTGTAGATGGTAACCGAAGTCCAATTGCATCGATATTCGAATTAATTTTGACCCAAGACTGATCGCTTCTTCTACTAAATAGCGTTACGCAATGCATCCCTCCGCCCGACATATTCATCACATATCCTTTGAGCGTTTCATATATCTCTACACCATACATCCATCGATCTGAAAGGGGACCACACATCCTTGTCGTGTACCAAATGAATTGTTAGGTGAACCATTATATCAAAAAAAAATGATGGAGGAAATACATCTCAAGCTCATGAGAGAGTCCCAACAATATGCCTCGAAAACCAAGCAATTTTCTAGGATCTATGACCTTGCTACTCATTGCCTTGAAGAACCAACATAACTTTGTTATGGTTATGCGCACATTTTCAGGCAAGATAGAATGTATTGCAATGGGCAAGAAAGTCTCCATGATGACATGATAGTCATGCGATTTCAGATTCATCAGTCTCATGCCATCATCTGATACAAGTCTCTGTATGTTGGAGGAATAACCCTCGGTACTTTCACATCCTTTAGCGGTGAAGTAACTCTTTTCTCTCATTCTTGGACAAGGTGTGTGCAGCAGGAGGTAAGAACGGTTGACCCCTTTCTCTAGGCATAGGTTTTAATTATGCTCTTATTCCCATATCAATCATATCCATTCTTGCATTGTAACCATCATTGGACTTCTTATCAGCTAGGAGAGTGTTGAGCAAGCTTGCACAAACGTTCTTCTCAACGTGCATTAGATCAATGAAGTGTCTAACATACAACTCTTTCCAATAGGGCAATTGAAAGAAAATTGATTCCTTCTTCCAACCGCTAGTGGGGACACTCTTTGCGAAGATCTTTCCGTACTGTGTGTCGATATTCTTCATCTCATTCAATACATCCGAAACGATAATATATCGTGGTGCTTCAATTGCCTCAATTGTGCCATCGAATGCATCGGCCATTGTTCTGTACTTATGGGTTGGGTCCAACCACCTCCTATGTCCCATATAAACGGTCTTCCTACAATGTCTCAAGCGAATGTGATGTGTCTTCTTGGTACAACAAGGACATGCATCGGCCCCTTTCACACTATATCCAGATAGATTCCCGTAAGTGGGAAAGTCATTGATAGTTCCAAACAGCATGGCCTTCAACTTGAAATTCTCCTTTCTACAAGCATCATACACATCGACACCCTCATCCCACATGAGCTTCAAGTCCTCTATCAAAGGAGCCAGATATACATCTATGTCGTTACCAGGTTGTTTGGGTCCTGATATCAACATAGACAACATCATGTAAGTGCGCTTCATGCACAACTCGTGTGAAAGATTATAAACTAACAGAATCACTGGCCATGTACTGTGGTTGGTACTTTGGATACCGAACGGATTCATTCCGTCAGTTGAGAGTGCAAGACGCAAGTGTCGTGGCTCGGTGCCAAATTCTGGATGCCTGACATCGAATGTCTTCCACTGGGGTGAAAGGGGGATGCAAATTCTATCGAAAGGGGATTTTCTTGGTGGCCATAAGGTCATTGGTCTAGGTTTATGTGAGTATTGTTTTTTTGGGAAGATTCATCGCAACAAGTTTCCCAAGGCAATTCATAGAACAAAAGACACACTTGATAACGTCCATTCTGATTGTTGTGGTCCTTAATTCTTGTGTTGAATCTCTATGAGACAATAGATACTTCATGTCTATGATTGATGACTACTCAAGAATGACTTGGGTGGTTATGATATAGCATAAAGTAAGGCTTTCAAGGGTTTCAAGCAATAGAAGGCGTTGGTGGAAAATCAAATAGGGAAGAAAATCAAAAGGCTGTGAGCTAATAATGGTCTAGAATTATGTTCTTTTGATTTGAATGAGTTCTATAGGAATGAAAGGATCGCATACGGTACGGGATATACCACAATAGAATGGTGTAGCAGAAAATATGAATCAGACACTTATGGATAGAGCACGATGCATGTTCTCTAATGCTGAATTAGCCCGAAGATTTTGCGCAGACGTGGTCAACACAATATGTTATCTGATAAATTGTGAATCTCACACATATATCAACCTCAAAATACCCTATGAGGTGTGGTCTGGTAAATGTGCAGATTACTCCAATTTGAGTGCTTTTAGGTGTACTGTTTATTATCATGTAAATGAGGGTAAATTGGAGCCAAGGGGGAAGAAATGAGTTTTTGCGGGCAATGGAAACGATGATAAGGGGTATAGAATCTGGGCTATACAAAAGTTTTTTAATTCAACATTTTGTATTTTTAATTTTTTTATAAAATGATATGTAATTTTTTTAAGCCATCTTGACTAAATTTTTGCCACGTAGATCGAAACATATGCTCAGCCAAAAAGTCCCCAAAATTCACGTAATGTTATCAGCACATGGAAAAAACCATTCAATTTTTGTCAATTTCCGACGACCTAGGACTAAAATCGAGCAATTCACTTAATTGTGGGACTAATTTATTCCGACTTATTTGCACTTTTGGTCCCAAAGGACACACCCCCTCACGATGTTGGTCCCAAACCTTTCATTTCTGGTCCAAAAACCGAAATTTTTGACATATTTGGTCCCAAAGCCGAAATTTGACACTTTTGGTCCCAAATCGCCAGTCTTGTGGGACCAAAAGTGTAAGTTTTTTGGACCAAAAGTGTCAAAAATTTCGGCTTTGGGACCAAAAGTGTCAAAAAATTTGATTTTGTGACCAAAAGTGTAAGCTTTGGGACCAAAATCGTGAGGGAGTGTGTCCTGTGGGACCAAAAGTGCGAATAACTCAATTTATTCCCTTCAAAAGTTATGGGACCTTTAAAAAGAGACAGTCTCCACTGAAACTTGTTCATAGGGTAATTAGTCCAAACCCTTTACTCGACTTTTGAAGTCTCACACCTTTTATTCTATTTAATATTTTTATCTTGTATACTTTTCACAAGATAATTAATGTGAAGATAAAAAATTATAGTTAATTAGAGCAGAAAAAAAAAAAACAAGAAGTAAAACACATAATTGAGACTTTTTTTTAATAAAACTTGTGAGGATAGATGCAGATTCCTCGATTATTATTGTTACGACATCACGACTACAAAAACAAAAAAAAAAAGAAGAGAAATACCATAATTAAATTAAACAAACTTCATCAGACAAACACAAGACAAGGATGTCGTAACGGGGACAAAGTCCTTCCATGACGTGCTCCCAGTAGAGATTTACATCTGCTAGTCCCGTGGGATACCCACCTTCCCTTCTTAGGTGATAGTTTTCAGGCACGTTTGCATCTGCATATGTTTAAAAAAGAAAATTACGCGTTCAATTTACACAAGCTCATTAATAAAATTTAAAAACTAATACCATCAACCAAGATGAACATACATATTTCCTACAAACTACATGCTAGACGAAAAAAGATAGACATACTATCGACCAAATTTCTTCTCTAAAGACATGAGAAACAAATTGAAATGTTTATTTTTTTTGAAAGGTACGTAAATTGAAATGTTTATTAACATAACTTAGTCATTGTTGTATAATTAGAAACCAACATACGGACGGATAATATACACTAATTGCTGCATTTAATACCATAAATACCAATCAATTAACTAAAACTAGCTAGACGTACGTTACAATATTTATTGACATGAAAGAATCAAAATGCATTTAAGAAATTAAATCCAGAATATATACATACTGAACCGGAACATAGCAGTTAAAATTAATAACGTTGGAAAAGCAATATGCTTACTTCATTGGAAAGAAAGGAACACAACAATAAAAAAACCGAAACTATTTGAGCACTGATGAGGAGAGGAGAGCAGAAAATTTTCATTATCTTTTTATTTTATTTTAATTATATTTAGGTAGCCAAGACTATTATTTTATTAGATTAATAATTATTTTTCTGACAAATTTATATCATTAGAGATTTTCAAGAATCATTGCAAGATATAAAAGATTCAAAGAATTCGTAGACTTGTAGACTTGTTTTTCCTTGATTTGTTTTTAATAGTAAATCTAGTAAAGATATCATTGTAAACTATATCATACTGGGGTGAGTTACGGTTTCGGAAGGAGAAGCAGATTAAATTAAAGGAGAAAATCGGATGAAACAGAGGGAGCGAAAATTTGTTCATATAGTAAAACACATTTGTATTCATATAGTAACACATTTTTCATTATCTTATATGTGTTATATAAGGACAAGTATATATGTGTACTGAAAATGACAAGCATGTGTTACATATTGTTACAGTAACACATACTTGTCCGCTAATTTTTTGGGACCATCAGTTTGACGCGATTCGACCCCAAAGAATTTGCGAATTTTCAAATCCTTTCCTATTTGCACTAACATTTCACTCAAAATATTTGCAATTTTTTACTTTCTTTTTTAAAAATTAGCATGAATTAATATCAATTCACATTGATTCTCAATGGACCAAACAATTCTAAATTTGCTCACATTATATGTTTCCTCATTAATAGTTATTTGCATTAATTATAAAAAAAAATTGCAAATAAAATTTAAAAATTACAAATAAAATATACAAAATATTTTATTCAAACAACTGAATCTATATTATTCAAACATCTTGAATTCACAATTTACAAAAGTTAATTTATACCTAAATTCGAATTCCCTTAATAAGAAGACATTCTAGAAAAATAAAGAGCCACAATCTAGAGAAATAAAAAATTTCCCAAATGAAGAAAAATGACAAAAACTCGTATGAGACTGTCTTACGCAAGTGTACCTTAATGAAGATTAGGTAGGTGTCGAAGAGGAAGTGTGACAGTTTTTTATCCCTAGCTCTTATAAATTTTTGGTCATTATTGATGATTTTTCTTGTAGTGACATTTCAATCGTATTAACTTACACGTTTCACTTAAAATTGTCAAAATTGGTGTCACATTAACAATGCGGCTGGTGCGCAGAAAACTGATTCTAATGTCCAAGTCAGACAGACAACGCGCGCGAATAATGAGGCCTACTGTCACCATGTTGTATCCAAGAATTTATTTTATTCGGTGTATAATTAATTTTCTGGCACGCAACAAACTTTTAATTCCCTCAAAAATATTGAGTTGCAACTCATCAGGAGCATAATGGTATAAGGTAGGACGGTGGAGCAAGTAAAAACAATTATATGACAAGATAGAATAATTCAATTTTATTAGAACACAAAGACTTATATATATATATATATGTAATATTGGCCAATGAAAAATCCCCGGGTAAATTGCACTTTTGGTACAAAGATAATGTGTTGATTGCAAAGTGGTCTTTTTTAACTATTTTATTTATGGCCCATCAATTGAATAATCGGGCCTAATTAATTTTGTCACCATATTGTCTCCAAGATAATTTATTTTATTCTATGTATTACTTCTCTGACCAATTTATATTTAATTATTTATTTTATTCGGCATATATTATTTCTCTGACCAATTTATAATTTATTTTATTTGGCCTGGTGCAAGTTACGTGCCAATTTTTTGTCAACCAAACAGGTCTCTTTCAAACATAACATACAAGCTATCTTTACTTGCACTCTGCTTAATAGCGTCGCTCATGTTACACGTTTTCCATGACAAAGATCGACGAGTGAGATCACCGGAAATGATGAACAACAAATAAAAAAAAAAGTGGTAGTATCGGGCGAAGGATTCGCAGAGTTTTGTCGCGCATAGAGAAGGAAGAGAGAAGGGGGGAAAGATGCGTTGAAAAAAGAGAGGCTAAAATGGTATATATCTAAGCCCATTTGTAGTGTATGGTTCATGGTGGCATGTATCAGGTCTATACAATTTTTTGTCAAATTTGAAATATTAATTGATAAATTATTTATTGTGCATTTAAATTGTGTGTAACGTATGAGTGAGAGTGTGTAAAGTAAGGAAAGAGAAGAGAAAATGTTGAATTAGATAAATAATAATAATTAAAAAGTGGGAGATAGATAATTTACAGTGTAGAAAAAGTTTGTTTGTAGAAAATGTAAAAGATAATTTTATAGGATTTGAAATCATATACCAAAACCCGCTTTGATAAGTGAAGACTTGGATTTGAAATAAAAATGTGGTGTGGGAGGCCATGAACAAACACATTCTTAAAAATAAGCGAGAACAATAAAAAAGTCGGGTTGGGTTGTACGTTTAAAAAAATACACTTGAATTGCACGGTATACCTAATGTATACAAGACTTTGTAATTTATTTTTATACTTGGGTAGTAGCAGTTTGCTGCCATGATTCACGCTACCGTATGATGTATATTTTTCAAAGAAATAATTATTAACCAAATAATATAATGAATAAAATAATGAGGGGTGCACCTATGAAATGAAATCATTTTTATATAGAAAAACTAATGTAGGGAGAAGCGTGAAAACAATGAAACAACCATTTCAATTTCCGTTGATTCCCATAGGAATACCGGCAAAGAGGAAAAACACGAGAAAATCTCTCGATAAACTTTAATTCATAAACAACTTAACTGCATGAAAATATTACAGGAATGACTCTTAAATAAGAAAACCCTAACACTAATTACGGAAACATAATAAATGCTAATAAATTAAATTAATTACATTAATGACTAATTTTCTAATCAAATCGTGATTATAATAAATCAAGATCGCCATTGCGATCTCATCTCCATCATTCTCTCCCTCTTTGAAACGATTCGTCCTCGAATCGGTATCGATCTCATCTCTAGAGAGATAATAGAAAGTCATCAAGTAGGGGAGCTCAAAAATATCGGTTGTCCGGATGTGCCCCATATCTTTGAGACGATAAATAATGGAGGCTTCAAGGAGGTGTCGAAAAAATAACTATCATGATGAATATAGAAATAATAATTATTTTCCAATGTATACTTAATTAACAACATAAGAAAGATTCAACAAATCTATATACATAGCTAGTTAGATTTCAAATCCTACAAAACCCCCCATTCAAATATAAACTACAAAAAAATGTAGCTAGCGCGAATATAGTAAAGTTTGAGACTTGTAATATATGCGGAGTAGTAAATTGTACAGCTAGAAATTTATAGCTCAATGAATAATATGAATTCTAAATTTGTGATTAGTATGATAGATAATTAATAAAATACTTTCATAATGGGATCGATTTTCTCAAAACGGGGATATAGGGACCAAAATTGGACAATTGAGATAGTTATGGGACTAAAATTTGACAATCGAGATATTTATGGGACCAAAATTGAATATTTTCGGAACGAAAAACAAATTACAAGAAAGTTATGGGATTAAAATACTTTTCTTTTTTGACGATTAAAATACTTTTCTTTTTTGACAGCTGTGGGATTTGAACCCACGCCCATTCGGACCAGAGCCTAAATCTAGCGCCTTAGACCACTCGGCCAAACTGTCTTGATGTTTCAATTTGCACAGATTATTTTACATATAGACAAGTTAATAATTCATATAAACCGTATTAAACAAATTCCAATAAAAAAATTGCCTATTGGCATTCCGTGAAACAAGTTCTAACTTTTACTATTCAATTAATAAATAACACTTAAATTTATTTTATTTTACAAATTATAATTGGACAAAGAGTGAGAAGTGATTTGAATGCGGGGTATCCCACAAGATCTAGTCGGAAACACTAAAGTATGTGGAGAAAATGGATTCCACTAAAATAAATATATGTCATCTATGATGTTGTTACCTAGGTTTTAAGCCTAGGGCAACAAGCAATAAAGATTATGAACTCTGAAAAATAAATATCAGAATATGGACAGAGTATTAGCTCTTAAGGCTTTTTTGCATTAAAATTCGGACCTTTACACTGAGAATATTTCCTCTATTAATAAGACATCAAGACATTATTTACAATCATTAATGGGGCGTAAATTAAGCTCTCAAAATTGTGCCCGTCATAAATGTGTGAGGTCTAGCGCGGCGACATTCTTGGTGTGATTTCCGCTCCCTGATTTGGCATTCTCATGTAATTGGCGACGTGATTCGGGGAATCCCTTGATAATGAGGGTTATCCTGCCTGGTTTGTCCATGGTCGCTTGTTCGGCATTCATGTTAGCGACATCGCCTAATTGTCTGTCGAGCTCGTCTAGTCGGCCATACTCTCTGAGGATTATCCTTGCTATGGGCGACCAAAGATACTTAATAACTGTTAATCAATATATGTCGTTGTCCACGTGTCGCTAGATGGCGACATGAAGTACAACATATGACAATGCATTATATTCCAGTAGGAGCACAAAATCTACATCAGTAACTCAAAATCTGAGCTGAGAGAAATGCCATCTGCAATGTATAAGAAGTTTAACCCTAAATAGATTTTGTCCCATAACTTATTTTTTTCGTCGATTTAAGTCTCAATTTCTCTGACAATGTAAAATTACGTCCCAATTGCCGAAAAATGCAAAACGCCATTTTGAAGGCAGGAATTGGTGATTTCCATCAAAGGTGTTGATGTGGCATCCATGTGTTAATATATGAATTATAATTTAATTTATAAAAAAGAAAAAAAAAATCACTTATATGATAAGTGGCAGACTGGACAGCTACATCGTCGGATAGTCCCAAGTTTACCCTGCACGCGCGTCTCACTTAACGCGAAATGGCAGCGTTTTGCTTTTTCCAGTGAATATGGGATGTAAATTGAACTTTGTTAAAGATATTTAGACTAAACCGACGATAAAATAAGTTATGTTACGAAATCTATTTAGGACCAAAGTTATGAGACGATTTGTAGTTTAAACTCAATGTATAAACATATAAAGCTTAATCCTTATCATGAACAATTATAGATGTTCATTATGTATATAAAAATTATACTATAACATATATAAATTACATGCTTTGGTCATCTTTTCCATGCCCTTACTTCTATTTACCCATTTCATGATGAGTAGGTCTAGTGTGAATGTGAAGTCAAGTGATGTAGAAGTAAACCAGCCTGAACGGAAGTAAACCAGCCTGAACGGGTTTGTTCAAATCGGTCTGAACCTTCAGATAAGTTGTGTTCAGCTCAGAGGAAAAGTTCAGGACAGTTAGCTCAGGACAGATAGTTCAGACTGAAAGTTCAGGGTTCAGGGGAGAAAGTTCAGAAGAAAAGTTCAAGGGAGAAAGTTTCAACCCAAATTTTATGCGAATTGTACCATTTTCGACCCAAATTCATCGGAATTGACGAAACCACGTCGTTTTTGGACATGTGTCTTACATGTGAGCATTCAATTTGGAGATTTTGGGGTGAAATGCATGACCAACAAAGACGTCGTTTCATCAATTCCGGCGAATTTGGGACAAAAATGGTACAATTTCCGAAAATTTGGGATCAAACTTTTTGGGAACTATTTTGAAAAAAAAAAATTATGGGACTATTTTGAATTATATCCAACATTTATGTGGAAAAGGTGCCGCTAGAAACCCTAGGTTTTGCAAAACATGACTATAAAAGGAGGCAGAGAGTAGGAACCCTAGTTTTCATCTCTATACACCTAGCGGCGCAGCCACATCCAAAATTTCTCTACTCTTCGATCTGCTATCAAACTCAAGGTACATCTCATTCTCTTTTGTTCATCTCTACAAAAGGTTGTTTCTTTTGATTGTTAATTTATTTTAATTGATTCTTTAAATGGCTTTTATTATTAATTAATCATAAAATTATTTGTTTAATCGGTGCTAGCTAAGTTCTGTTTGTGTTTGGTTTTGGTAACAAATTGACTTTGTGGAACCCCACTTTGATAAATCGAAGCTCTTGATAGATCCTGCTAATGTTTTTGGACCGTGAGATTTCAATATATTTGTTGATTTAATTTCATGTAATTATATATAAATTGATGGCTTAAACAAGGAAGTAACCCTAGAATTTCACATCTATTGCAGGCTCTGTTGGATCTGAAGAGCATTTCCATTAATGAAGGTACGTAGATCTAGTATTTCTTTTCTTTCTTTTTTTTTCCTTCATTTTAATGGTTTTATTTTGAATTGATAAATCCAATTAATTGTAACGGCTGCATCTATTAGTTTAATCACGCATATCTTGTCACATCTCAGAGAAAGAAACGCAATTCATGTGCAAATACCCTATAAATGGAGCAAGAAAGCAAGCAGATCCTACTTCATTTGGAGGTAGATTTCATTTGGTTCTCTTTTGTTTTTGTCTTATAACTTGATTAATTTTGGTTTGTTTGCCCTACTTCCAAATTTTCTTATATTGGTTGATACTTTAAATGATAATTCTTATATTATTAAATTTATTATGGAGCATACATTAGCACAAAATATCAGTATAAGAAACACAATGTAGCTGATATTGGACTTCATTATAAGAAACACATGATCATTGGCTTTGTATGAAAATCGTATATATGAAGTCCAATGGTTGTTACTTGTGGAACCAACACCAACAAAAAATACTAGTAACTTTAATCGAGTATATATATATATATCATTTGGTCTAGGTTGAACTCCATATATATAAGGATATGATGCATTAAATTTAAAGAACTATATCTTTGAGAATTTTTAGAGTTATCGTAATGCATTTGAAGAAATGACGCATATCTATTATTCCACAGGGGGTCCAAAAGAATGACGGGAAAAAGACAAATCATAGATATGAATCTAAGTGCATCTCAAGTTCAGAGGAAGATAATGAAAGTGGATACTCCTTGACGGGAATATGTTGCAGCAGGAACTGTCAAACAAAACTATATACCTTGTTAAGGGTTCAACTCTAATTATTCACTAAAGATGTCGTCTTCCACCGCAGATGGGTAGTCCATTCTATGGCGGTGGCCCATTTATGCCTCCCTTGGAAAAACTCACCCTTTTTTGTTTTCTATATGTAATAAACTATAAAAGGAATATTACAAATAAATTCACAACTTTATGACATTACATTTTATTGTAGATATTACAGAATTATTATGTTTTAGTGTCCATTTTAGAATACAGAGATGATCTAATTAAAGTAAATAAAACTTGAAAGTTTAAAGGCTTATTGATTTATTTCACCTTGATTTTCTTGGAAATAAAAATGAGAACAAGCTAAATGACTTTGAACTAGGTTTTTTTTCTGGGTAGAAATTCCCAGCTTCTCATTTATGGCGCATGAAGTAGTAAATCGCACAACTAAAAAGTTCATAGTTCGGTTAAGAGGGAGAATTCAAAGTTTTGAATTTGTGAGTAAGAAATATGATAAATGGAAATATTCTTTAATATTTAAAGTCTTGTAACTCGATGCAATTTAAGAAAGAAAAACAACCTACCATTATAATTGAGTTCATCACGTTTCCGCATTTTTGTAATTTTATTTTATTTTTAATAACTCGATATCCGCTTTCGTAATTATAGACAGTGTTTGTGCAAACTCCACTTGAAAATAGAAAGTATTTCTCAAAACCTAAAGTTGTGAGGTGACAACTTTAAAAAATCATGCCCCTCGAGTTGTGTTTGGAAAAAAAAAACCCAAACTCTGGCTCATGCTATTATATCGAAGAACAGGGGGAAGAATCGCGCAACGGAATTAGCATTTTGTCACACCTAAAGATAAAGTACGAGATCAAATTATAAAACAAAATACAAGATCAAAATACAAATTATAAATAAAAAAATATGAGCCTTCAAAACTTGAGCAGTAGGTGAAACTTGTGCAAGAATTGGCTTCTTTAAAGAGACAAGACAGCAAATTGAAGCAAAAACTTGACTCATGAAGATTAGAATTTACATTCAAGCATGGATGTAAAATAAGCCGCATCTGATATTTTCACCTAACTTTCACTAGAAAATCGAACTACGCAAAATACCTAGACACTAATTACACAAAACAGAGAATATTCACAAACATTTAAAATTACTACGGGGTCGCAGAATTTGGACATCTACATGGCATTGAACTAATTTAGGTTCACATGAGTTGAGTTTATTTCAAGTGTCACTCCAATTGCCATCATCTTCACCGTCACTTCCAACAGCCTAAATATACAGAAACATAATTAATACGGCATTAAGACTAAGGCAACTTGAGGGCAAAACCGCATTTTTCATATAGGCAAATGTAGGCCATTAATATTTTTTTGGCACAAATTTAGGACCGTAAAAATATTTCTTTTGCAAATTTAGGCTCGTAAATGGCCTACATTTGCAAAAAAGGATAAAATATATGGCCTACATTTGCCATATTTAAAACATAATATCCATAAATTGACACTCCCCAAAGTTACCTAAAACAAAAAAATCTTGTAAGTTGAGCTAATGAGAGAGACAGAGAGGCCTACCTGGCGAATTGTGTTGGCCTTCTCCAGAATTGCTGTGACTTGGACAGCAGCGGAAGCCCCTGATGGTACAGTTGGTTTTGTAGTCCCTATCGGTCTCAGATTAAATGACTGAAAAAAAGGAGAGAGAACAGGTGAAAATAAGAGTAAGTGCTAGTGACGTGAGATTATGATTGCAATATCGGTTGGTCCTAAAAAAAGTGTATCATTCTGTACAACAAAGAGAATAGCGCCAGAATATAATGAGCACATAACTCCAATTCAGAAACATCAGCAAACACGAATAATGCTCATTAACTTTGGATTACTTAACAACAATGCCCAGTGACTTAGTAATTTCATTAAAATGTGTCTTTTAACTTTTAAAAAATACCGACTATATCCAGTTACTCAACCGGTTAACGATGATGTGGCAATTTAAAATAATGCTTGCAGTATCAGTACTCCTTAAGAAAAGAGAATCATTTTATTACTAAGAAACTAGCAACCACCAATATAATGAGCACAGAACTCCAGTTCACTAACATTAACAAAGACAAGCAAACTTATTAAATACTAACTTCATCAGGAAAAAGGAAGTATTCCTACAATTTATCGTCCTGAAAGAAGACTCCTCTCTGTTATGGTAAACTAAATAGTGAACTAGTAAAGCAAGCCAACAATCAAACTGCTATTTATCAACATCCCAATTCATGTGCAAGACTCCAATTGACATGTAAGTGGCTTATGGCATTAAAAAATAGAAGGTCAGCAGTAACTCACTTTCGTTCTAATTTGGTGCAGAAAGTCTGTTTCATCAATGTTTTTTTCCTGGTTAGCTTCCTTTTGTCCATTTCTTTGTCCATTTGACTTATGCAAGATGGACAGCTGAGCACATAAATAGCTTGAATGTAAGTAACAAAGAAAACCCCACAAAACGAAAGAGAGGGAAAAAGAGGAGATAGAGATATGGGACCTTGCTTTTCTGCATATTTGTGGTATCAGTTTGATCTTCATTAAAGGGAGCAGGTTTAGGCTGAGATACGGTTGATGCTGAACGTGTAAGATCAGATGCTGCATAATACGAGCCTTCAGACATTGCGCTGCCCATATCTTGTACGGAATCCAGAAGGGGTGTCGTACCTCGCCATTGAACAGGAGGAAGGGGTGGAGGAACAGTATCAGTAATCTTTGAACTGGTATCATTTCTCAGCTCCTTTCTGAATGAGTGATTTATAGAACCTAAACTTTGAAGATCAAACAAACTACGAGATTCGGAATTTTGCACTCCATTTTCGAGAAATTGAAGTCCAAATTTGTCATGGTTTGTTGAAACAGATTCTGTTAACGAGATTCTACGAAGAGAATCATATAAATCTTGGTCCTTGTTTGGAGATCCGCTTGATTCCCACTGCTCAGAATTTGATTCTGACTGACAATCATCCGACAATGAAGGTGATGATCTATAAAATGTGTCGGCATCCGAGTCCAAACCAACATTGTAACGAGGAACGGACACCTCTGGAACCAACTGAAATGAAGGAAAAATATCGATGCCACTTTCGTAATTAGTGTTTCGATCAGGGAATTTCAACTTCAGCTTCGAACTCTCAAAGCCCCCTATTGGTTGGAACGATACTTTCATGTGCTGTAGAGGAGGTGATGAAGGAGGGGATAATATAGGAGATTCGCCGCCAAAAAGATCTTTACTTCGTCCAGAAAATGCTGAACTATTTCTTTGCTCAAAAGCATTAGAATTTCTATATCCATCCCAGCCAGGTAATAGTGTTTTGTTAGATCCGGTAGAAAGAAATCTGCTGCTGAGGTCAAACATGTGCGATGAACTTCTGGTATTTTCTTCATGCTTCCCAGATGCTCTTATATTTGATCCAATAGAATTCACATCGTTTTGATTATGTGAAGTAACTAATTTTTCAAGATTGATTTCTAAATCAGCAGGTGAAATTTGCCAAGATTTCTTTCTAAATGATGCGCCACTTTCTTGATATTCGTGGCTATCAGAACTATCAATATCAATACCCTCTTCGACATTTTTTAAGTTCTCCCTTTGATCTTGTTTCCCAGAATCTCCATTGCTTAGAGTTAAAATTCTGAATATGGGAACTATTTTTTCCATCTTTCTTATACTCGGGATCTTGAGGAAAAGCGTTGAGAACATTGAAATCTGGCGGTTTTGATGGCTGAAGACCTAGCAAGCCACCATTAGTCCAGAATTTAACTGGAGTCACATTAGAAGTTTCTGGTGCCTGTTTGTAAGTATCGGGTATGCTCCCTTTTCCATCAGTAATTGATATTCCTGGCCCATTGCCTCTGAAGTTAGATGGTATTGTCGATGAAATGGATTCTACATGATTTCCAGCAGATTCCACATGATTTCCAGCATCAGTGTTACCATTTTCATAAGAATTAGTTATCTTAGGACTGCTTTGATTCACTGAATTCCATTCATCCTCTGCTTCTGCTTCATTTATAAAACAGTAAGTCGCATCAGGGGATTTTCGAGTCATTGAAGTGACCACAACATCAGATTCAGAACTGGAAGATCGGGATTCTGAATTATGTCTTATGGGCTCAAATACTCCATCATCTACTCCTTTTTCCTCCAACTTAGGATGATGCTCTGCTTCTTGCTTTTTTCTGCAGTCTATATCCATTTCACTCTCTGAATCAATGGTATTAAGTGCATCCATAAAATGATCAGCTTCACTTTCAATGTCATCAAGATGGACATCACCAGATTTTGCGTCTTGAACACCTTGATTACAAGGCTGGACAACCATTTCATCACGAGTTCCAAAATCAGGACCTTTACTACTGAGAGATTCAAGGTCCAAGTTTGGAGAAAAAGATTCTAAAGGTCTATTATGATTATCCTCCTGTGCCATTCCATTAAAGTCAGAATCTTGTCTTGTAGGCTCGAGTGTTTCTCTCTTTTCGTCCCAAGTGACAAAAGGTGAACTACATCGAGCTTGCTCCTGTGATGTATCGAGAGGTTCTGGTACATCTCTCTTTTCATCCAAAGTGGCAGAAGATGAACAACTAAATCCAGCTTGCTCTTGTGATATATTTCTCCGAATATCATCATGTGCATCTGCAATTCTTCCCTCCAGGAAATTGTAATCTAAAAAATCACTCTCGTTCCTCTTTGCTAGAGAAGAAATGGATCCTCTCGACTCTTGTTCTTCAGGTTCCACTGAGTAACTTGGACGAAAATCGCCTTCAATGTAGCCTGACCTATTTCTCAAATTCAAATTTGATTGATCACCTAAATCTGATCTAGGAGCAGCATCATATGTGGATGCTGTTTGAGAAGGGGAACTATGCCCACCAATATTCATCTGAGGGAAATGCATTCTGCAATATATAAGCATAAGAAAATTAGTCCTTATCATGGAAAATTGCTAATGTTAATTTTACTAATATTGTAACATATATCCATTCCATGCTTTGACCAATGCCCTTACTTCTAATTACCCATTTTAACTAAGGATGTGACCGTAATAGCATTTACCTGCCACTGTAATAAGAAAATGATGCATCTCGCGATACTTTCTGACTTCTGGGCCATGACCTTCTTTTCTGCTCAAGGTTCAGCACATCTCAGCAAGGGATATAGATAAGCAATAATACGAAAAAGAAATGAACATAAAAATAGAGAACCAATCCGTTTTCATTTTGTGCAATTAGATGGCAATAAAAGTTTATGGGTTCTTCTATTCGTGTTCATTTTGTACAATTAGATGGAAATCAAGGGTTATCAACAATTCTATCATTTCTTCTTCATGCGAAAAGATATATATACACAAGACAGGGTTTGTTGAATGGAAAAGTTATCAGTTACCCATGCAAGTTATAGAACATAAGATGACGGCTATCATCCAATTTAGTGGACCAGTGGTTCATCCAATTTCCCAGATTCAGGGGTTAGCAATCTGACTTAGCTATAAAGCTGCACACGGCAAATGATTATAGAATGGAGAAACATCTAAAAATTGGTATCTGCCCACTAAGTTGCAAGTTCTCTTCCGGGTAACCAAGACCTTTTGTAACTTAGACAAGCTAAATAAGAGTATTATTAACAAAAGATACTGGAAAACAAAGTATCCTTCTTGGCATCTTCCTTAGCTTACTTCTGGAATGAGAACCTATCAAACCACTTCGACCATAAAATGCCATGCTGCATCCTACTTGGGCACGATTAGATTATACGTTTCATGGAGAATGTTAAGTTTGGTCAAACACGCTCAATGTTTCCATTATTTCATCTATTTTACACAAAGTATGGAGTTCAAACATCATGTGTACTTCATAGTTAAGAATCAGAGCAATTAACTAATTTTAACTGCAGTGGTTTGAGGCTATCTAGGTGCAACTGATATGGCAACTTAACAGGATTAGGAAATGGGGATCAATAAATCGGACACATTATGTTCTCACAGTAGTTCATGTGTATGAAATGTTTTAAGCATATTACCTTGATCTTCCGACCCTTCTTATCTTTTAATATCTTGTCTGTACTAGCTTCGCCAGATGCCACTGATGCTCTCTTAAAGAAACTTGGATCTGAATACCTTGTCAAGCAAGATCCTGAGCCACCAGGTTCAAACCTAAAAGGAAAAGATAAGACTCATTGGGCTGGCCAAGAATGAGAGTTAGGATACAAACTTTTAGGAGTTGCCCATACTTATCAAGCAGGTGCAAAGCTGGAGGGTGACGACACTCTTCATAAGTATCCATGATGAACTTTGGCAAGTCACTGTATATAAAATGATGTTGTTCACATCGGATTCGTGTGTGCCAATTGGAACCTGCAAAAAGATATTCTCATAAGAAAGAACTGTTGATGCACCTCTAAATTACAAAATAGACTGAAGCAGCTGAGGTATGCTAAGAGGGTAGACATGTAAATTATCGCTCGCATAACCTCGGAATCAAAAAGATGTTAAAGCTAGGATTTAATCTTACCAGCAGTGTAGGCGAAGTGTAAGTGACTCCTTTGTGCCAGTAAAGTCTTTTCAAGCGGAGAAAGTGCAGCTTCAATTCGTTGAACACGAGCCATCAATTTATGGCTTCTAGAAGATGTTTTTGTTACTTCTTCCTGCAATCCATGAAAAACTTCTGCTGCAAATCTACCATATGCAAATAAGCTATTTCAGTTACAGTTTCTGAAACTATTGATTGTGAAGATCATAGCAAACAGCACATCACATATTATACTTTGTAACAAATTTATATTTTTAAATTTACTTTCCTTTCCCGTCCTTTCTCTGGAGTTTCTATAAATGCATATAAGATCAAACATGCCTAATTTCATACAAAATGTCTTTCACATCGTGGTACCCTAAATTGTAATTTAAATTTCCCCCAACTTCAAGACCTTTTCCCAAATTCAGCATTATATAACCACAACACGCTTCACATTACAACATTAAGGAAAATGGGCAATTGTTTCCTTGCCATATTCAACTGACTTCAGTAGCACCAACACAAATTTTGAGCAATAAAAACTCATCGCCAATTCAAACAATTTCATTCACCACAATATAAACATGTACTACCTAACATCCAATACCTGTCATATTAAACCAAATCATAAGCTACAAAAGTTTCCCAAATTGCAGAACGCAATATAACTACGTTAAAAGAAGCAGAAATGGGGGACTCACTCAGCAAGATCGCCGAGCTGACGTAAGACTCCGATGAGACCGGCGACAGCGACTCCTTCTAGAATCTCCTTCGGATCTTCCTTTTTCGCCTCTCTGTACAACTCCGGCGCTCCAAGCGCGTACTCATTCCTCACCTCCGCCCTCACCAACGGCATCGTCGCCACACACACAGAACAAAACAAAACGAATTCCAATTCGCTCAAAACTCTACAAACACAGCCACAAACAAAATGCGAAATCAATGCAGGCGAATTAAGGAATAATAACAGTATGAGAGAAAGAGAGCGCTCACCACGCTACAGTGAGAAACAATTAGGTAGGACGATTACGGCAGCGTAACTGCCCAGAGAGTGATACTCGGAGAGAGAAAAAGTATTACCTGCAATTACTGTTTATGAGAGAGAAAGAGAGCGCTAAATTAACAGGGGGAAGACGACATTGCCAACACTGCAAGCCATTCCGAGCACTGAGATTAGATAACAGCAAAACAACAGTGTTATACAAAATGACGGAAATAGCCTTGGTTATATGAAACAAATCGACTCTCGATTGGTTCCAAAATGACGGAATTACCCACGGAGGTGTGGGTGTGGTTCCCATGGCAATTTCGGTAATTTATTTAATTATGCCGTGAAAGATTTGTCACGGCGCTGTTTATTTTAAAGCAGTGGCATTTGGGTAAATTGAAATATATAGATACAAATATACGTATGTATAATTAATGCATACTTTGGTACTGATAATAATAAATTCGGGAAAAAAGGTAGGAATTTATTTCTCCTTTTCAGGCTCCAATGGCCAGCCAAAATTATTACAAATTGCAAATTGGGCTTCTGCCATTTTATTTATTTATTATAATCATTATTATGTTACTATAAAAAAAAAATTGTAAATTTGCAAATTATGTAAGATACTAATCATTTTTCTGATCTAATATACACTAGCCTAGAGTTTACATGTCTAAGTGTGTATTATTGAAGTTTAAATCTTGGATGCACGGGGTGTATAGTGCACTTTATAGTGTATTTTAAAACTATATAATTTGTATGTACTGAAATATACAACTTATTTATATTGAATCGTACAAGTGTAACTATTAATATGATAAATAAATCAGACGTTTTTTAGTAAATAAAATAAATATAATAAATGGATTTCTAAAGATGCATTTAAACGCTAGGTTTACCTGATGCACATGAGATAATGATCGTTGAATAGTTGTAACGGATTCATTTATTAGAAAAAATTATTATAATAGCAACACGGTGGAAATGACTAATAGAAATCTAAATTTGAAATTTAGAATTATTTAATGAGTCTGTCTATCCTTGTTTTAGTACAGTACAGTAGTACTGTCCATTTTCTTAAATTTTATTGTAAATTTCCAAAATATAATGAAATGGTCTTTCTGGTATTACCAGAAAAGGTAAGAAACACAAGTTACTTTGAAACAACTAATTAACAATGGTAAAAGAAATTGGGAGTGAACTATATATATTATTTCGAAAATAGTATTGAATAAACGATTACTCGCATCGCATAGAGTTCATCTTTGACCGAGTTTTTTGGAAATTAATAAAATTCTAAATTCGCAAAAATTACTCTTTCCATCACATGAAGGTAGTCATATTTTTTTTCTTTTTAATATATCTCAAGTTATAATCATTTTTATACTAAAAATGTGTGAATTATTTAAAATTCCTATTCAATGTGTATTGGGAATAAATATGTATACTATTATTATTAAATGAAGTCTTTATTGTGAATTAGAGGTATATCTAAAATTTTATTACTAATAAAAATAAATTAATTCTACATCCTTTTAGATGACTTGTAGTGAGGTATCTAGCTGGAGGCGCCACGGACAGCACGCAATTATGTCTTTAATCGAGCGATCTGTTAGGATTTCTCTCAACAATCCTCTCCTGAGGGATAGGCTGACTTTCGCCAAACATATTTGCATCATGGGGGACTCGAACCCGTGACCTGTGCTCTGATACCAATTGTAGGATCAAGTGTTTGCCACTAGATTAAAAGTTCAGACTTGTAGTGAGGTGCTACTTTAATTCTCTTAATCAATATCTAGTTGCAGGCGGCACGCAACTATGTCTTTAATCGAGCGAACAAGGGGTCTTAGACCGTAACTGACCTTAAAGGTAGGAGACTGCTAGGATTTCTCCCAACAAATTTCGACAAAATGATATGTTTATTTTTTGGATTTGCTGGCTTAAAAAAAAAATTATTTTTTTTTCTTTTGAAACCCACTAGTATTTTTTTACGATGCCAAGTAATGTTTCTCATAAAAAGTTTGTATTATGTCTAACATTAAAAAAAAAAGTAGACTAATATTATAATGGACTCTAAGAATATCATTTTAATTTTTTTCCCTTTCAAAATACAAAATATGAACATCTGTCAAGATTATTTATTTTATTTAAAATAATCATATCTTTTCATCTAATTAATAATATTACCGTCTTATAATATAGTCCCATTTAAATTAATGATTTCAAAATCGGGTTGAACTGGCCGGTTCAACCGGTTGGACCGGGAACCTGCCGGGAAAAACCGGTTAAAAAACACCTATATAACCGCTTTTAAGGTTGAATCGGTCAAAATCCGGTTCAACCGGTTCAACCGGTTTTTTTTTAAAAATTAAATTACTAATTTATATTAAATATTTAAAATTTTAAATCTATATTACTCTCACATTTTTCTCCAACACATTCGATGTGTGATAAATGTATGAGGTGGACAAAATTTATAAAATATGATATGAAAAATTATAAAATATATATTTAAATTTTTGTAGGTGCATATTTATTTTATTTTTTTAACTAAACATAGAAAACAGTTGAACCGCCGGTTGAACCAGTCTGACCGGTTGAACCGCTGACCGGTGGTCTGTTCGGTTCGATCACCGCTTCGATTATGAAAACATTGATTTAAATAATTTATCGACTGTTAACTTCTGAAACAATGGGATCAGATCTAATTGCAATTTTGTAAATTTTACTTATATTAGTATTAAATAAAACTGAGACAGCTTCAGGATTCAGTATCAGTCAGTGACTCAGTGGAGTTGACTTTTGACTGTTTGGTTGTAATTTGGAGGCTCTTGACTTATAGTTTAGCTCTTTGGAATCTTGTCATTAATTTCACCAACTCCAATTTTAAAAAATAAATTAAATTGAAAATACTACAGTATAGTCTACATAAGAAGCTTGATATCCCAGTATTAATGGCTGGAAGTTGCGACCGCTAACCACTTCATTTAAATATTTAATTTGCTCGTAACTCAATTTATTTTGATGAAATTTATTTATAGTATAAAATTTATATTATTAAATTTATAAATTAATATTATAATATTTATCAATTGATATCATTACATTAAAAAAATAATGTTATAGCATTAAATGTTATAGGGTATTAGTTTATAACATAAGTGGTATTAGTTTATAAATGTAATGGTATCAATAATCATAATATAACAATTAAGTTTCATATGAGAGTTTGTCTTTCAAGAGAGCAAGATTAGGATTTTTATTATAGTGTGTTGTATAGCGAATGATGTCATCTTTATCATTTTTGTTGTTCCATTTTGTGTTTCATTATTTGGTGTATGATATGTATTGCATTAAAAAAATAATTTCAATGAACCACTATACGTTTGAATAAATGTGTTAAAAGTTCAAAAAGTGGAATTACAATTGAAATACGAAGGGTGAAATAGATGAATCGAACTAACAGTCTAGACCTTTAAGTTGTGATTAATCTTGTTTGAGAAGTAAGAAATGAAAAATTAACTTGCAAATGATACTTTGATAAATATTTTTTTAAGCTTGTAATTACATTAAAAAAACACAAAGTGTAGAGATTGATGAACTAAGAATCATCTTCTTGATTAAACATTGAAAGGAGAATTGGAATGAGAGAGTTGGTTACAACTGATTCAGATGAATTCATAAAAGTAAAAGTGAGTGTGTGAATAGAGAAAGTTCTCTATTAATTATACTAAGTGACTAAACCTGCTAAAGTGTACTGAACTAAAGAGTATTAGTTCTAGTACAGAAAAGTATTAATTGACAATTTTACATATATGGGCCTAAGACAAAGCTTTTCATATTTTTTCAATTATATTAGGAGGATTAATTTTTTACACTTCAATGCACGAATTTTCAAGTACATGATATTTCTTGTGTATAAAAACTTCCGAACTTGCACATTCATTCACAATATAAATCACTCATTGTGGGCTGGTATAAATGTTTCTTACACGTTCTTATTACATAATTTTTTAAAATCAATACTACTATGACTTTTAAATTAATTGTATAATTATATAGTGGTGCATTACACGTACGGTTTCAGTAACTAATTTAAATTACTATTAAAATACTATTTAACAATTTATTTGAGGTAGGAAAAACAAAATAAGAGATTTACGAACCAAAAAAATACAATAAAAATAATTGTAAAAAGGTTTCAATTATGAAATCTAGGGAAGGAGAGGGGAAAAATCCATCAAGACATATATATATATAATTTTTCAGTGGCTTTATTAATTTCCCAGGAATCCAGGATTTTGTGCCCTTTCTCTTTATTTATCATCTCATCTGGAGAATATTTAGAGCCAATCAGAAAAGAGAGAGACAAATGTGGCTGAAATTTTTACAACTAGTTTTTGAACTTATATGTGCTTTGCAAGTTGGAAGGAAAATGATAAATGATAGTACTCCATAAAACAATATATATACATATATCAGGAAAATGTTAATTTTATGTTCTGGTTTTTTTTTCTCAATATATATTTGTAAGTTAATATATATAAGTCTATTAGTTATATTCCGTTATATATATATGTACGAGTTTGAATCACAAATGGTCTCATTACTTTGGTCTCAAATAGATTTAATCCCATAAATTTTTTTGTCATTGATTTAGTCTCAATAACTTTGACAATGTCTAATTTTAGTCTCAAATCGACCGGAACAACGTTGTTTTACCATTTTTATTTGGGGCTTTCCGGCGGATACTGTGACTGGACTGTCACGTGTATTTTTTTTTAACAGCTGGAATTTCAGACATATATAATTAAAATTTTAAACTTAAAATTAAAATAAAATTGACGGCAAAAATTAGTCAAACACACTTAAAAATACACGTGACTGTACACGTGGCAGTCAAGTCATAACTTCCACCGGAAAACCCCAAATAAAACTGGCAAAACGACATTGTTCCGGCCGATTTGAGACTAAAATTGGACATTGTCAAAATTATTGGAACTAAATCGGTGACAAAAAAATTTATTGGACTAAATCTAGTTGAGATCAAAGTTATGAGATTATTTGTGATTCAAACTCATATATTGGGGCATTCATAAGATAGGGCCGCCAACTCTCTTGTATTAACTCCAACTTTAAAAAGACTACGATTTTCTATAGGCCCAAAAATCAGACAAGTTTTATGTGTAAATTTATAATATATTTTGTATATGTTGTGCACCTCTTGTTAGTTGGAGGTAGTGATGTATATGAATCGAGTCAAGTTAATTAGTGTTAAACTCGAACTCGACTCGATTAGATAACTCGAGGTTCTAAATTTGACTTGAACTCAATTGAGCTCAATTTTTTAAACTCAAGCATGATTTGATTTGAGAACACTCAAGCTCGACTCAATCTCGACTCCAAAACGTGTGTGTATATATATATGAAGATCCCAAGTAATCTACTTATCATAGATTTTTTTTTTTAAATGGGTTATTTATTAATTTGGCATGGCTATTTCTTCAATTCATTTTGATTTGTCTAGCGTTTGCCTTTCTTGTTTCCTTGCCTCGATTCAATAATTATGTAGCATATATATCATTGTACTACAATTTGGAATTTAGAATTATGGTATATTCTTGACAAGTGCCAATAATTCTAGCAGCTTTCGGTGATATGACTACGTTTGTCTCATATAAATACATGATGTATACAGTATATATTTGAGCAGTATCAATAAATTTTTGTTGAATGAGTTTGATGCTTCTCCAATCAAATCACCTTTTAATTTCCAACTGGCTTGTTCTAACTTTTCATATTTTAGCACGATTAATGTTTAACTCACTCGCAAGCGGATGTATACGGTATTACGATGGCTTGGGACTTAAGAAAGATCTTTCTCTCAGGTCTTGGGCCAAAACCTCTTAGGTCTTGAACAACTCTTGAGATTGAATGACCCATCGATTTCTCTTCCGGCTGAAGTGGGACCCCCGCTAGTGGACGGTGGGTTCTGGTCCCCCGGATTAGTCGGTCTTCGGGCCGGATATCGTGTTATCAAAAAAAAAAGTAATTATATATCGAACCCAATGAATTTAGGAGTGCGACGGAACCTCAAGATTATATATTGACATGGTAATATAGTGACTAATCGTGAATTTTGAGGATTGAAACGACTAAGCAAGAATTAAATTAGAAAGCAATTAAACAACTAATTCTAATATCCAATGAAATTAAGTGCAAGAGAGAGTTTATTTGGAGTGTCATATCCTTATGAATTTCACTAATATGGGTATATAATTACAACTTATCAATGTCCTATTTTTATGTTTGTTAGGAGTGTTATGATTTCGCCTCCTACTTCTTCCAATTGATCCTGAAACAAAATAAAACACCAAGAACAAGAAAAATAATAAAAAGATATATAACCACGCTCTGAACTTTATATTTTCAAATGGGGGATGCAATTGAGTAATTATATAGGCCGTCTCTCTCTTTCAACAAAAAAAAAGGCCAACATACATTATGAAGAACACCACAAAGAAACACAAACTCAACTCAAATGAGTCAAACACATTACATCTCTACCTTTTCCACGATTTCACACGTTTTAAACTCCCTTGGCCTCTCCAATCTTCTCCCTAATTTGTTCATTGACTTATCAATTTGTTCATATCAATTTTCGGTGTGATTGATTGCTCCTCACCAATATAAATATAACATCATTGTCAGTCTTTTTGAACACCCCGAAAAAGAGATATCATGAGAAAAATACAGAACTCACCCCGAAGGGACCCAATGATTGATTGATCTCGTTTTTGTATATCTTGAAGTCGCTGAAAAATAGGCAAAAGCCGATTAATTTAGGCCTCAAAAAAATTAAATTATACCTTTTTAAAATCTAATTATTCTACTACTGATTATTATTCGAGATGATTAGTGAAAATTTCCAAAATACATTACATACAAGTAATTCAGTAACCAAAATACAAGATTAAACATAATATTTTAAATACAACACCATATCCACTATTACATAGAGAAGTTGATATAGCCCACATGAGATGGGTTTGAAACCTTAACCAATGTACCCAGCTCATTCACCACCAAACACTTGCAATCTTTGCTACATTTATCTTTACATTGGGCTAATGTCATTGGCCCAACCCCTTGATTATATGCACTTGTGAAATGCTCAACTTGATCAACTTTGTAATAATTGGCCTCATTTCTTAGGCCTAACGATCCACATTTTTTAGGCAATCCACACTCACTTGTACGCCCGTTATCCCTATCAAATAGGACATATGTGACTTCCCATGCACCCAATCCACATATTCATCGTAAGTGTACATTCTTAGGTTACCATCGATGTCAACTCGAAGCATCGTGTATGTGCTATTGTACTAATATACTTGTCCCAAAACTATTTGAATTGCTTAAATTGAACCTAAACCCGAGCTCAAACGCACCATACTCAGATTCACAATAGAAATCAAGGTAAGCTAAAGCCCCTTTTCCATTGCCAAATCACCCGATGTGTAGTAAAGCAATGGCTTTTTTGCATTCTTGGATTGGTAGTACATGGCCCAATGTCTTTGTTCCATGACAAAGCTATAACGCAGCCCAACTGTAGTTGATTAATTACAACTAAACAATTCACCATTTTTGTCATTTTTTGCAAGTTAATCACGACATCTTATTTATTCTAATATTATATACAAAACAACTTCTTAATCTTTTGAAGGAACTTAAAAATGTGGCAAAAACTCATATGAATCCAAATTCACATTAAGTTTTTTTTTATTTAAGTATCACAATTATACATATTTACTATAACTGTTAAGCATATATATTATTATTGTTATGTATACGAAGTGTTACTATTTTATAAATATTTCTTTAAATAATAATAAAATATATGCATAACAATGATAGTATGTATGCATATCAATGATACTAAAAAGAGAATACACGTGAATTCATATTCACATGAGATCTTTTTTTTTTTTAAAGGACAGGAGACCTACTCAGTCTGTATCTTGTTGTTTGGGGTTGGTATGGAGTCAACATACTCTTATTTTTAAGTTTTAACTAATTTTTTTGTCCAATTAAGTGAAATTGAAATTCACCCTAACTTAAATGAATCTGAAATGTATTCAATTTCAGATTCATCCGTTCAATTCAGATTCATCCGTTCCATGCTATATATAGACAGTTTGATATCCAACTACTTTTCAGTTTTTAATTAAATAAGTTTAAGATCATGGGAAATATGTCATTTTACAAATAAATACAATAATTTTACGGGCTTACAAATATATATATGATAATATTATTTTAAAATTTATAAATATAGGGCATATTATATTTTAAAATATATAAATGTAGGACAATCGAGCCCGAATAAGCTCAAATTCAGCTGAAATGTCTTGTGAGTTGCACGACTGTCCTACATTTATAGATTTACAGACTTTTGAATATATGACATTATGTTTTCAAAATTTGTAAATTTAGGACAATTTTTCAAAATTTCAGTCCAACTTTAGTTTATTTAGGTTCGATTATCCCACATTTATAGATTGTCCAACTTTAGTTTATTTGGGTTCGATTATCCCACATTTATAAATTTTAAAATATATTATTTTATATTTTCAAATTTGTAAAATTATTGTCCTTAAAACACAACCCCAACTAATTGGCCAAAAAAAACATTATTCAACAGAACATAAACACAAGATTTATGAATTTCAAAATAAATGTACATAGAAGCAGAATGAATCATTGAATATAGTGGTAGGCCCAAACACATGGAAAGACTTAAGTATAAGAATTAAAGTAAATAAAAATAAGGATAAAGTGCTTCTTATATTCCATGTATTTACCAACATTGATATTCCTTTTTCTTTACACTGACAGTGATGTAATATATCATGGTCCCTTTTCTATTCAACAAAAGTAAATTCATTTAATTTGGCAAACTATATAATTAACATCCTAGACAGGAAGGTGGCGCCGCTGATGAAGATGGTTGGAAATTAAAAAATATGAAAAGGAAATCTGGAGTATATTTCAAATGACAAAGTCTAAAATGAAAATTTTCATACATGAAAAAACTTTAATTTACAATTAAATTTTGTAATTGGTGAAGGTAAGACAAAATTGAGTGGTTCATGGTTCATTCGGTCCAGGTGGTTCATAGTTCACCCGGCCCTAATAGGTCATAATTTAGGGTTCATTATTTAGTGTTTAGGGTGTAGATGGTTGATTTGGAGCAATTTTATAGATTTTCATACATGAAAATTTGACTTGGTCATATCCTTCCATTTTGGACTAGGTAATCTATTTTGGTTGTTTAATGGCACGCCAAATGATATATATGTGTTTCATTATGGGCATAAACGATTCTAAATTCAATTACGATCAAAAACTCATATGAAACGGTCTCATACATGAAACGGGATACAAACTAACACAAATATTTTATACTCATCACTTTCAAAACATTAAAGCGTCATGCACAAATTATGCTCCGTCTCACCGTGAAACCGTCTTACACAAGTGTGTTTCATTCATTATCTATCCACTGTCATACTTATAAACCAAAAACATGGAAGCCAACATAAATAAGGGTCTAAAATCAGCTGAAATTCCAAAGACAACATAATTGTCGTTACTATAAGACATGTTGCGTTATAGGCACAAATAAATTAACTTGTATATACAACTACCAAATAAGTTCTACTTCTCCATTGTAGAGATATTTAAAGATTTTTCTTAGCATTTTGGAGGACAAGTTCATCCCACAATGGCACAATGCAAGTCTAATGACCATTTTTACCGGGGCCCTGGCTAGGGATGTGACATCGGCTTTGGCGAGAGACTGGCTGCCCTCGTTAAATCTAACACAGTGTCAGCCTCGTTAAATTCCTCGTGGTTTTAATGAGGGCCCATTTTTTCCTAGTTAATTAATTAGCGACAAGCAGTTTAAAGATAATTTTTTTCCCTCATTTTAAAACCCTCGATCGCCAAATCAAGATCCCTCTTTAAATCACTCGTTAAAACTCTCTTTAAATCACAATTATTTTGTAATGACATAATATATATCCTTCACATAGAAGTGATGGAATTTGATAGTGCCTCTCAATCATATTTAATTAATTTCATGTACTCTACAACTTGTATTTGTAAGAATAACATGTCCTGCCCCTAAGGGCATAGCCAAGTTGGTAAAGTTTGTGGTGATGTGGGGAGAAATCCCCCGGCAAAGCAGGTTCGAACCCCGTGTGGGACAAATTCTTCATTGAAATATTATGGGGGTTTGTCTTGGGGATTGAATCTTGTTGGCTCTCTCCCACAAGTATCTGTCACTTGGGCACATCCTTCGATTTACAACCCGCCCGGCTGAGGGACCAACGGCACGGGTGGGGGGAGTTTCTTCGTCTCTTCCTCACAAAAAAAAAAGAATAACATGTCCTAAACCGCAAACAGAGAATAACCTAATTAACAATTACTCCATCCATGCACCTCCAGCCGAAATGAAACACTTGTCTTAATTAGTACTCCCTCCGTCCCGATCTTATTTACACTATTTTTATTTTGGGCGTCCCAATCTTGTTCACACATTTTCTTAAATGGAAACGGTACTCACTTTATACTTTATCACTTTATCACATAAAATACTAATAAACAACTTTTTCTACCCCCAATACTTTATCACATAAAATATTAATAAACAACTCTTTCTATTCCAATACATTATCACTTTATCATTTTTTCTTAAACTCCGAGCACACAGTAATTGTGTAAACAAAATCGGGACGGAGGGATTATTTGATTATTTTAACAAATAATTATTAATGTAATTATTTTATACGTAACTAATGTGTTTATTAAAAAGCTTTCATAACTTTTACAAGGCATTAAATTATTATGGTCCATAACTTTGTACTTTTTTTTTTTAATTTAGTCCAATAACTATTTTTAAAATGATTTAGTCTCATAACTACTCCTTTGAGATGTATTGATTGTTGAATAGCTGAGATAGAATTGTTGGGATATTTTAGTTTTGATGAATTATGCCAAAACATTATCAACTTGTGTTATTGAAGCTAATTTACAGATAACAAGTTGAGGGGGAACGCAAGAACAAGTTGAGGGGGAACTCACTAATCGACGTAGATGATCGAGATCGACGAGGTTTAGGTCGAGATTTAGACCGACGAGATCGATGAGTTAGATGAGTCCGGGTTAACTGATGAGCTGAGCAAAATCAGAAGAGAAGAAAAGCTAAGCCAGATGATCAGAAGATCAGATGACCAGATGATTCGATCAAATGACCGTAACAGACTCGGTCGATGATCGAAGAAAAGACGAGCCGATCCGGTGATCGGAAGAGCGTAAAAACCGATAAGAAAAAAACCGACCGTAAGATCGGAAGAAAAGGTTGCAGATCGGAAAAGGGGCAGATGAGACTGATCAAGATCGACGCGTGGTCGAGATCGATATGAAAATGAGCAGATGATCAAGATCAGACGTGATTGAGATCGATGTGATAAACTGATATGCTAACCTAATATGATAATCCGATGTACTAACTGGACGCAGATAAACCGATATGTCGACCGATAACATCGATCCGATCATGTGAAATGATCGATCAAAGTAGAAGAAATCGGATATCGATAACCGTAAATCAGATACCGGATCGGGAAAGAAGTCATCAGAAGAGAAGTCATCTGAAGTCATATTCACTGAGAATCGTAAGCGCCGATGATCGGTTAGCTCGAAATCTTAGTGACTGAGGGTCGAG
This sequence comes from Stenogyne calaminthoides, assembly GCA_037126765.1. NCBI lineage: Eukaryota > Viridiplantae > Streptophyta > Magnoliopsida > Lamiales > Lamiaceae > Stenogyne > Stenogyne calaminthoides. The sequence continues at coordinate 17,340,507 of JBBCBC010000035.1, forward strand.
TCAAGACGACGGAGAAGAATCAACTCGGTCGGTCCGAAAGTGTCAAGATACTGATCGACGATAAGGTCCACAAGAGAAGTCTCTTTGAATCAAGAACTCAAGACTCGGAAGATCCTCAAGATTATATCCAGATTAGATTCAAATTTGACGTGGACCAATGAGAGGAAGACAACCAGCCTGGAAAAGCTGCAAGAAGCTACAGAATAGTATGGATTTGAATGTGACTCCATCCAACGGTAACATTCAAATCCACACTATAAATACAAGATCTTCCTTCATTATTAAGTGTGGAGAATATGCAAAAGATGCTACAGAGCCAAGAGCCTTATATTCAAGCATTCCCACCATAGAACACAAGTCTGTAGATATACAAATATATTCAAAGAGTGTTCTAGAACCCAATCTAAGCAACCCACGATGTATCCTAAGCTTAGAGAGATTTTCCCAACCTTAGCATTGAGGCTAAACAAATGTAAGGGAAAATCTCAACCTAGTTGGAAACCAAACAAACCTTACCCAAATCAGTCGGTTAAGTTTGTAGGTGAGTGTGAACTCGTTAAACATCTAGCAATCCTGGAAGGGAGGGTAGGCAATCCCGAGTGAGGGTGATAAGTCCCGATTGGAGTGTGAACTCGGTAAACATCTGTAGGCAATCCCGTGGAGGGTGATAAGTCCCGTTGGAGTGTGAACTCGTTAAACATCTAAGAGGCGAACCCGAGAGGGTGATAAGTCCAGTTGGAAGGAATTTCCCTAGGAACAGGGAGAGTGGATGTAGGAGCTTGAGTCTCCGAACCACTATACATTGTTGTGTTGTTTACTGTTTTATATTCTTATATTGTCATACGCATTCGTTTATAAGCATAACACAACACATGAGCTTAAAAATGAAAAATCTGTAATCACTCTGCCCTCACCCCTATTTTATATGCACTGAACTGAAATGTTAGTTTCCGCACGCGCAAAATGGGTTTTCCCACCGGGACCATTAAGAATGTTAGGAAAAATAGATGTATTGATTGTTGAATAGCTGAGATGGAATGTTAGAGGAAAAGTCTTTGCAATAGACTCATATTAAAATCTTCCTTATTTATTATCGAATTAAGCACTAATAATTATAGAATTAGCTAAATTTACCATTTGTCTTCCTGCTATTTTATCACTTTGAGTGATTGTAATTACAAAATTATGTGAATTATGATTTAAATATATTAAAATGTAAACATAAATAATTAATTGTATAATGATAGTAAGTTTATAATTAATTGTATTATGATAGTAAGTTTACCGGAGTGATTAAAATGTAAACTTACCAAGTTACCCACTATGGATATGCAAGAAAATAACTAACGGTTTTTTGAACTTTGTCATATATTCATTTAATATTTCACACGATTCATGATAAGATTAAAAAATAGAATTAGGTATTTTTGAACTTTGCCATATATTCATGATTAGTTTAATATTTCTTGTGATTCACATTAAGATTGAAAAAAAATAAAGGAGTAACATTTCATGCAATTCACAATAAGTTTGAAAAAAATAAAGGAGTAACGGGATTTAAAACCACCTAAATAAAAATTTACAATATGCATTCACTTATTCTTTTAAGAACTAATTTTTTTTTTATAACAGGTCTGTGCATCGCACGGGCAAAAATCTAGTGTATTAAATGAAGCTCCGTTTGAGACTGTGACATATAGTAATCCCTTATCTACTAAAGGTTACTAAAGGTGAATCTGAAAGAATTTCGTCTCATCTAAAAGCTCAAATTTGTAAAAAGAGTCAGGAATCAATTCATTTATTTAATTTTCCTCAACATTCCCCCTCACTTGCAGGCCGAATCATTCTTCCCTCTGGTGAGGATCGAGGCCCAACGAGTGGACACTTTAAATGGATGGAGTTCTTCCATAGGAATCGAACCCAAGATCTGGGCGAGCCTAAGCTCTGATATCATGGAAGAATTTAGTCTCATCTAAAAGCTTGAACTTGTAGAGAGGATCGGGAATCAATTCATTTATTTAATTTCCCTCAACAGAATCACCCCTATCTCTGTAAAACATCTATTTCAAATTCTAAAAAAAGTTCAAATTCAAATTTTTTTTATAAAGACTTATTTATGATATTTTAATATTAATATAAATATTAATCACATTTTTTAAGAATAATCTTGGCTTTTTAAATAGTTTATAAGTTTAACTTACATTTCAACTATCAATTGTTTAATAATTTATCTAACACATTCATCTATTATAAATTATGATTAATATATATACTAGCATCTATCGACGCGTATTATGCGGGATTAAAAATAATATTTATATTGTTAATTTTAGATTAAATACTTCAAATATTTAATTAGTTTAATTAATTTAATTATATACGTAAAAAAAATTTAATATTGTATGTTCATATTTTCACTCATTTTTTATTTCAAATTATAAATTATGTAGCATGTAATTAATATAATGTGTTTGTGAAAAAAATGGATTCAATAGTACATGATTAATCTTTTAGTTTAAATATTTCAAATATTTATTTAATTCTTGATCCATTAAATTTACTTATAGTCATATTTTTATTGTTAAACTATAAATAACACTCTCTCCTTTTTTTTTAAAAAAAATGTCATTTTGGATTTTTTTCAGAAAAATAAAAAATATATTTTATGCCAAAATTAACCTTAGCTAATAATAATTAAATATTCTTAACAATAATTTTTATTGGCTGAAAAATTATTCACATAACACATTTTTAAAAAATCTTTAAAATTTAAATAACCATATTAGTGGTACTATATATATGAGATAATGGACGAAAAAAAATGTAAAAGCGACTTTTATTATATAAATATTCCAGAAAGCTAAAACGATATTTTTAAAAAAAAGAGGGAAAATAATGTATTATTAAATGTAGTATATTTTTAATTATGTAGCATATTGACTATTTAGAAATCTAATATTATTTTATAATATAATTTTATTTTCAAATTATAACCTAGTAATCTATATTAATATGATAAAAATTCGTGTGAGAGAGTCAACCTAATACAAATTAACATTCATTTCTTCCAAAATGTTATAAAAACGTCGATTTATGTCCCGTCTAACCGTGAATAGGCAGATGTGTCTCTATTAATATAGACGGGAGATGTTATCTAAATGCAACACATATTTTTTTTTTTTTTGACAACAAATGCAACACATATTCAACGAGGGCATATTATAATTCTATTTACAAACTACAGTGTTACTCATTATTATTACAATAAAAGCTCCCCAAAGGGGCCATCTCATGTCCCCTCTCAATTAAACCTCTTAACATGTGATCTTCCTCTTTCTCCACTTACCCAAAAAAAAATAAAAAAATCAACTGCACCAAATTCCCCCCTCTAAAAAAATCAACCATGAGCTCCGATCCCGCCGAGGGCTCCGCCGCCAATCAGCCACCACATCCGCCGCCCCTCAGCCGCTACGAGTCCCAAAAGAGACGAGACTGGAACACTTTCGGGCAGTATCTAAAAAATCAACGGCCCCCGGTTTCTTTATTCCACTGCAATTTCAACCATGTTCTTGAGTTTCTAAGATACCTCGATCAATTCGGAAAGACGAAAGTCCACTTGCATGGTTGCGTATTTTTTGGGCAACCCGACCCGCCAGCCCCGTGCACCTGCCCGTTGAGGCAGGCGTGGGGCAGCCTGGACGCACTCATCGGGCGGCTCAGGGCCGCCTACGAGGAGCACGGCGGCCCCCCCGAGACCAACCCGTTTGGGAACGGGGCGATCCGGGTGTATTTACGGGAAGTTAAGGATGCCCAGGCGAAAGCCAGGGGGATCCCGTATAAGAAGAAGAAAAAGAAGAAGAAGACGGTCAATCTTCCACTCAAGATGCATGATGAGGTTTTGACCGGTAACGAGCAGATGGCTTGACTTTTTTTCGAGAAAATTATGGTAATTTAATTTCTCGACCTTAATATTTTCAACATATGATAAATTGATAATCTTATTGAATTTGCAATTATGATCTTTCTTGAATTTGGTAGCATCAAATTAAGGTTATAAGTGATGACAATCTGCACATAATTTCAAAAATATGTGGAGGACCACATAACTGTTAAACCAACAGTTTATATATATATATATATATATATATATATTCAAGAAATTAGTATGTAGAAATCGAGAAACCCTAGATCCAAAATCCCTCAAAACCCTAATTTTGGTAAAATGAGTAATTCCGAGTGTTGTGTGAAAATTTGGGGACATGTTTGAAGACAATCAATAGTGAAATTTAGTTTGAATTTTTTGACATCACTCTTTTTTCTCTCCCTCACTCACTCTCTCTCTCTCTTACTCTTTTCTCTCTCTCTCAAATAATGCAAAACACTGTTGATTATATTTTACAGATTAACTATTTCCCTTTTTTTTTAACTATTTTTGGCTCTTTTGGGATTCGGGTAGATTTTGTGAACCACATGAAATGGCCTTTCCACATGTCATATTGTCTATATGATTTTACATGAAAATTTTAGATACACACACTAACACACACATAAAAGTGTGTGTATATATAAAATTTATAATATAGTTCAAACCGACAAACAACCACCATTCTGCTCAACATTTGAAATCTATTTCATGGATTAGTTCTACCACGGCTGACAGTACTAAATGTACTAAATTCGTATACTGATTTTTTTGTCTGAAAGATGCCTATACATTTATAATAATATGTAAAATGAAACATTTTAATAGTGATGGTATTTACATCTTTCACAGGAATAGATAGTTTTCGAAATTAAAACCGTGGCACGGTTTTGCCCATGTTTGATGATACTTCTACATCATGCCGTTTGTACAAATGCTCTATTAGGGTGTTAGGACAAGCTGCTTAAACAACGTTGTGTCTTTTTCTATATCCATTGAACAGTTACAATCACGTCGCGTGGTTGTGACGTGGAGTTCGACAGTGGGTTTCTTATGAATCACAATGATAACATAAATTATAATTTGTACTTACGCTACAAGAAAATTGACCTTTAATGACAAAAATTGTGTTATTATTGTTTATCTAGCTAAAAGTTTTTTATAAATGAGAGTTAAAAGATAGTTTCATGTTATTAAAAAAAAATTAGCTAGATAAGCGATAGTGAAATGATTTTCTCATTAGAGTTCAATTTTCTTGTAGTGTGTTACATTGTTAAGTAATATATATGTGTGTGTGTGAGTAATAATATGGAACTCGATGGTGAATTTCTTATGAAGTTCAACACCATACATAAAACACTTGTACACAATACATCGCATGAGACAAGTAGTTTATGCGCGAACACATAAATAATCTTTCATACACGATTCACAAATTTTGCTTAAATAGCAAATATTGTTTCCTTATTGTGAAGGAGCATAACTTGTTTTTCACTCATATTGATCCCCTAACTATTGCTAATTTTTGCGCAAAAGGTCCCAAAAGCATGTCATAAAATGATGTCGTTCTTCAAATTCCGACGATTTTGGGATCAAAATAGGATCAATTAATGAGTTATGAATTGAAAAACTAAGCTTTTTGGGATCTTTTTGCAGATAAGTCATGCGATCAAAATAAATTTAACTCTATTTTCTGATAAACCTTCAAATTTATTTCATGTTATATGGTTCATTGATTGAGATTTTCTTTATGTGCGTTTACAAGTTACACATAAGTGTGGTGGATTAATTTGTAGTAAACTTTAACAAAGTTATAAAAAAATATTGAACATTAGGGATCTAATATATAAATAAATAAATAAGAAGGTTGTTTTGTGGCCCTTGTGTTACATGTCATGCTCAATTAGAATGAAACATTTTAGCATTGCATATTTGTTTCTTGGTTGGTTGGTAAAGGCAGTCACACACTGTCCTTTCTGAGGCTTAAATGTGTGGATTATTTATAAACTAATTACTAATGTCGTATTTACCTTTTAGGTACTTGTATTACATATGTGTTCACAATCATGGTAATATATATGGCTAAGTTTTGTATGCATCTGAGTGCACTCTGCACTCATAATACATTTTTAGAATCATGCAACTTATATTGAAAGGTGTAATTTATTTACACTGAGTCATGCAACTATTTTTCCATATTAAACATTGCACGGTTCAGTGTAAACAAATTGCACTTTTCAGTATAACAAGTTGTATGATTCTAAAATGTACTTGAGTGCACGGTGCACCTGGATGCACATGAGACCCACCCAATATATATATAGCATTAGTGATTTTTCCCATTTTAGATACTTACTTCCACACCTTTCACTAAATCAACAAGGGAGATATTCAATGTATACTTCTTTCGAATGTTAATCTAGGCACATCAAACACATTTAGTTAATTAAAACTCATATAAGTGTAAATACACATGCATATATATATACACACCTCTCATTTAAAATACACATGCTTTCATGTACAAATTAATAGAGATAATTAACAAAGTACAGTAAACTCTCATCAATCCAACTAAGAAAACAAATTGCTAAAGATTAATTATAACACAAATAATTGGATATTTACATAAGTTGAAACTTGAAAGACCTAGAACAGTTAAGAATTTAGTACAAGTCAAGGCAATAATTACACATACATTCATCTGATCAACAATGTGTGTTGAATGAAGCTTTGACATTCAGCATAAGTGTTAAAACTAAATTAATATCCTAAATAAAGAAGAATTTAAAATAATTTTTTGGTATATAAAAATTTCAGTAAGATTCTTGTTGCAACTAGTGTTGCATCTTTATTTACGAACTTTCAATACGAGCCACACTTGCATGAGATGGTCTCACGGTGAGACGGGACATAATATGAACATTGACGCTATAACACTTTAAGAGGAGCGGGTGTTGATTTGTACTTGATTGTACCATGTCTTATTCATGAGATCGTCTCATACAAGTTTTTGTCATTCAAATGAACATATCTTGTAATCAATATCTATGAAGAGTAGATCTCCTGTGAACACGAGTTCACGGACTGTTTAAGAAATGCTTTATTTTTTAAACACTGATAGTACATAAACATATAACAGTGATGGTGCATATATATAAGAATGGTTTGACGAAATTAAGTTCACTGTATATGAGAGAGAGAGGGGTAATATGAGATAAAAATTTATTTGAAATACAGAGTCATGTGTATATTAAAGATGCAATTTATATACGGGATATTTGTAGAGTTTATAACAAGAATCATACAGTAATTTTTGTTGTGTCCAATTTTAGTTATATAGTATATGTTTTAACTTTTTCAATTTTGATCATTTTGATCAATTAATTAGGTTCTTTTGGACCAAATTTGAAGAAAATAAAAACATACAAGACTAAAATTTAGGTCCTCTATGTTTTACTTTTTTCATTTTGGTCAGTTTTTATATTCAACTTTAGTTCTTTATGTTTTTATTTCTTCAATTATATATAATTCAAAAGGATCAAACTTGACATCAAAATGATCAAAATTTTGAAAAAGTAATAAATTATAGGACTAAATTAGAATACGGCCTAAATTAAAGGATAATTTTTTATATAAACTCTGTATGTTTTTTACTTTTTTCAATTTAGAGTTCATATCAAGAATGGTCCGGTGTTTGTACGTAGATCATATATGAGAGAAAATATTATTTAATCATTAGAATAAGTGTGTCTGTCTTGCAACACTAGATACTAAAATATTGAGACACACTAGCTTAGCATTGAGATGGTTCACGGTCATACGGAATATAATTTGAAAAATGATGTTTTTACACTTTTAACGAAATGAATGTTAATTTGTCTTAGTTTGTAGCCTGTCTCATGTATGAAATCGTCTCGTACGATTTTTTTTTTTGTCTAAATTAGGTACCCCGAAAACGCGCATGTAGGATGTTTGAACAGAAATATCATATAGTTGTAATATTTGAAATATTCTGGCTCCTTGTAGCAATTTTTAAGTTGCATTTTTCTATCTCTCTCAATATGTTTTGAATTATAATGAGGGTTGTGACGTGGAAGTCTTGTTTGCTGGACAAGTTCAATTTTTATTGAAGATGTATGTAATTAAGTTGTCACAACATGATTTTTAGACAGGGGGATTTAAAGTTAGATAATCAATTCCAGTACTACTTATCACATAATAGAGTTTTAGGTTGGAACTCATTTGAGGTCCTATTTTGAAACACAACTGAAAAGTGCAGAAGTATTTTTTTGAGTAGTGGTTGTGACCCAACTTCATCCAGAAAAAAGTGTTTCTTGAGTTAATTTAGAGGTGTTTTAGAACTCTAAAATGTGCTCTAAAAGCACTTCTTTTGAAAGCTGGTAGACACAGTTTTTTAAAAAAAATAAGTACTTTTAGAGCACTTCTTGTGTTTGCAAACAGGTACTTAGTGGTTCAAAACACTGCCTGAATTGGCTTGTATATTATTGATGTCTTGTATGCAAGAAATGAAATACAAAATTGGAATACTTTGTGGATTAATTGTCTTTTCACCAAAAAAAAAAAAAAAATATATATATATATATATATGAGTAATGATTCAAAGCCCGACTATACGGTTTTCCATGATTCCCAACACATCAGCATAAAACACTTGTACATTGTAACATGATACGAGTAGTTTATACTGATATTATCGGTGCTATTTTTTCCTCGTTTGATATATACTTTAACATCTTAAAATTGTTTTACAGGATTGAAGGTGTCCAAGTTTCAGAAGATGAAGTAATAAAGGTCGTTGATATATATACTTCATGTTTTAATTAATTCCATGATCTAGCGTAAACGTAGATCATAAATTAAAGAGTCTACTTCAGAGTAATTTATACATAAACATATATTTATATATAGCTTTTCATATTTTGCAGATGTACGTAGATCATAGTAGTTATATTGTTGTACTGATATATTGCTATGTTAAAAAAGGACCTGCAGTATTTAAACATATTATTTATCTACGGCTAAAGTTAAAAAAGTAATATTAGTTGATTCATATTAACTATTTTTACTGAACAAATATTTTTTTTATTTAACAATATTAGTACAAGAAAGACAAAATAGGAATATTTGGGGATAGAAAGCTTCAGATCCCTTGTAATAACACATTAATACGTCTATCAATATCATATAGAAATAAAAAGTTATGTAGTAACATATTTTTAGATATATCAATATCACAATTTTATTCTTGAAGCAACCCACTGTATATGACAAAAACTTGTATAGACCAAGTTCATACTATGAACTCGGGTTAAACCTGACTCATATATTATAAATGGGCCAAATATATACCATTTGAACTCATTCTTTCTTTCAGACCTCTTTCTATCCGGGATTGTCCCTTCTCAATTCGCAGCGAAATATATAACATGATCGGATTCTTCTCAAACGACACAGTTGCCTGGTGCATAGTATGTTCTCCTCTGCTATAGATTCATATAAACTATCACTGCCTTGTATAAAAATTATCACCAATACACATAAAAACTATCACTGCTACTTAAAAAAATTATCATTATTACTCACAAAAACTATCACCAATACACTTAAAAACTATCACTATTACTGAAAAAAACTATCACTCACTACTACACATTTGAGCTTGCACAGCTGCACTTGGACAGCCCTTTTTTCAAACAGCTCTACAGCGGTTCTAATAAAAAAAAAGAATAGACAGCGGTTTTCAACCGCTGTCCAAGTTTAACACTTAGACAGCGGTTGACAACCGCTGTGCAAGGTGTTAGACAGCGGTTTCGAACCGCTGTCCAAGGTAATAGTTTGGACAGCGGTTCGAAACCGCTGCCCAAGTGTTCTGAAAATTTTAATTAAGCCAAATCGCGAACCAGAGTACTTCAATTTTCCCCAAATTAAATCAAGCTAGCGTCTCCTTCCTCTACCCTAATCGAACTCCGTCGCTCGTCCTCCCATTCCGCCACCGCCGTCGTCTTCCCATTACCTCATTCCCATTCCCCAAATCGCGAACCATGCCCTAGCCTCCTCCTCCCTCTTCCCCAAATCGAACCAGAAGCCCTAGCCGTCGTCTTCCCGCCGTCATCTTTCTCCTTCTCCCGCTGCGTCATCAGGTAAGAGCCCTAATTTATTTCAAACCAAACCACTAGCATAGTATTAACATAGAAGACGTTGATAGCATAACTTGGTGTTTGATAGTATTAACGTAGAAGTTGAGGTTGAGGTTGGTGTTTGATACAAACTACTAGCATAGTATATATTAACGTATAGCATAACTTGGTGTTTGATAGCATAACTTTCCGATTCATTTGAGAATTGAGGTTGGACTAAATTGGTGATAAATTAACGTAGAAGTTTGATTAATTGGCAGTGTACTTGTAATTAATTCGAAATAATATGCTTGATAAATGAACAATTAATTGTAAATGAACAATTGATGCACTCAAGGTGTTTGATAATATGCATGTGTGAGGATTTAAGCATAAATTAGGATTAATACATTAGGATATATTTTTGTTATATTAATTTGATGATTTGGTGAATGGATAGTAGTGTGTTGCTTTAGATGATTAATGATGGTACATTAGGTTATATACATTGTTTTGAGATGCAACAAATCCTTAGATACATATGCAATATACAAACCTTAGGTACTACCACATTCTATATGCAAGTTTTATACATTAGGATAGTAATACTTTTAGGTTTAATACTTTTAGGTTTAATACATTAGGATACATGCATTATCTTGAGAAACACTTCATATTGTCTTTTCTATAGGCATCTCTAGTTCTATATGGATCGAAAGTGGGTTCGAGCAGATCGATTATCAGATGAGTATAGTAATGGGGTGAAAGAATTTTGTAATCATGCAATTAGACATCGACCGCCCTCGGTACATTCCATGTCCGTGTTGGAAATGTATGAATGGAAAAACCGTTAGTGGTCGAGAAAGTCCGTTTTGACCACTTGATGATTCACAGTATTGATAAAACATATACCGTTTGGACATATCATGGTGAGAGAGGAGATGGATGTAGCTCAAGCAACCTAGAAACTGACTTTAGGTTTGAAGATACAGTGGATGCGGATATTTTCGATGATGTACCGACTGTTGATACATCAAGTGAGGATGACGATGATCTGCGAGATCACCCTTATATGTCGAGAGAAGTTAAGGGATTCTATTTGGATTACCATCGTGGGGGGTGTAAGAAGGCAACAAAAACCGTAAACTTGTTCAACCTAAGTTGACTCACCGCTTGTCCGATGAGTGCTTCACAAGTATGCTGGAAACAGTTAGTGGTCTATTGCCTGATGGAAATGTACTGTCTAAGAGAGCATATGATGCTAAACAAATGCTCAAGTCCATCGGGTTAATAGATCAGAAAATTCATGCTTGTCCGGGTGATTGTATCTTATTTCGAAAGGAGTATGCAGACCTCGAGGAATGTCCCAAGTGTGGACTAAAGCGATATAAGAAAAATAAATCTCCCGCGAAGGTGATGTGGTACTTTCCAATAATACCAAGATTCAGGAGAATGTATAGCAGCGCTGTGGATGCTAGAAATTTAAGATGGCATCATGATGATAGGATCAAAGATGGAATGCTAAGACACCCTGCTGATTCACCCCAGTGGAAGACATTCGATGTCAGGCATCCAGAATTTGGCACCGAGCCACGACACTTGCGTCTTGCACTCTCAACTGACAGAATGAATTGATTCGGTATCCAAAGTACCAACCACAAGACATGGCAAATGATTCATTGGTTTATAATCTTTCACACGAGTTGTGCATGAAGCGCACTTACATGATGTTGTCTATGTTGATATCAGGACCCAAATAACCTGGTAACGACATAGATGTATATATGGCTCATTTGATAGAGGACTTGAAGCTCATGTGGGATGAGGGTGTCGATGTGTATGATGCTTGTAGAAAGGAGAATTTCAAGTTGAAGGCCATGTTGTTTGGAACTATCAATGACTTTCCCGCTTACGGGAATCTATCTGGATATAGTGTGAAAGGGGCCGATGCATGTCCTTGTTGTACCAAGAAGACACATCACATTCGCTTGAGACATTGTAGGAAGACCGTTTATATGGGACATAGGAGGTGGTTAGACCCAACCCATAAGTACAGAACAATGGCCGATGCATTCGATGGCACAATTGAGACAGGTGAAGCACCACGATATTGTCGTTCGGATGTATTGAATGAGATGAAGAATATCGACACACAAAGACGGAAAGATCTTCATGAAAGAGTGTCCCCACTAGCGGTTGGAAGAAGGAATCAATTTTCTTTCAATTGCCCTATTGGAAAGAGTTGTATGTTAGACACTTCATTGATCTAATGCACGTTGAGAAGAACGTTTGTGCCGGCTTGCTCAACACTCTCCTAGTCGATAAGAAGTCCAAGGATGGTTACAATGCAAGAATGGATATGATTGATATGGGAATAAGAGCGCGAAATTAAAACCTATGCCTAGAGAAAAGGGTCAACCGTTTACCTCCTCGCCGCACACACCTTGTCCAAGAATGAGATAAAATAGTTACTTCATTTGCTAAAGGATGTGAAAGTACCAGAGGGTTATTCCTCCAACATACATAGAGACTCAGGATCGATGATGGCGTGAGACCGATGAATCGAAATCGCATGACTATCATGTCATCATGGAGACTTTCTTGCCCATTGCAACACGCTCTATCTTGCCCGAAAATGTGTGCATAACCATAACAAAGTTATGTTGGTTCTTCAAGGCAATGAGTAGCAAGGTCATAGATCCTAGAAAATTGCTTGGTTTTCAGAGGCGATTGTGGGGACTCTCTGTGAGCTTGAGATGTATTTCCCTCCATCATTTTTTGATTTAATGGTTCACCTAACAGTTCATTTGGTACACGAGACAAGGATGTGTGGTCCTGCTCGTATGCGATGGATATATGGTGTAGAGAGATATATGAAAGTGCTCAAAGGATATGTGATGAATATGTCCAGGCCGGAGGGATGCATTGCAGAACGCTATTTAGTAGAAGAAAAATGAAAATCGGGTCGAATTTATTCGAATGTCGATGCAATTGGACTTCCAGTTACCCGGTACACCAATAGGATGGATGGTGAAGGCATTACCGGTGGTCAACCTGTAAGTGTTAGCATGGAGGAACTAACACGGATGCACTTGATTGTACTTCACAACACGGTCAACGTGCTTCCTTTTATTGACCTGCACATGCGATCACTTGCTGAGAGAAATCCCACCAGAGATAGATCATGGATTGAAGTTGAGCACAATCGCACGTTTGTTGACTAGTTCAATGGTTATGTAGCAAATATGTTGTCAAGGGAAGCAAAATCAGTGAATGAAAGAGTTAAGTGGTTATCCAGAATGCCTGATAGACATGTGTATTCATACAAGTGTTATCTTAGCAACGGATACACATTTTATACCAGAGATCATGATGCCACAAGTACTATGCAGAATAGTGGAGTGTCCATTATCAAGAATCGCAGTGGATCAATCAAATACTACTTACTTTGGATGATTGTCAACATTTGGGAACTCGACTATGTTGTTCACCGTCAACCAATCTTCGAGTGTAGTTGGGTGAGGATCCTAACGGGGTCCAAGTTGAAAGTTCGGGTTCGTGACGCTGCGTTGATTTGAAGAATGTGGGATACCGAGATGACCCCTTACATAATGGTCGATCCAAGCTCAACAAGTTTTCTATGTCCCGACCTAGTTAATAAGAAATGGTCCATTGTGGTTACGTCAAACAAATTTAACAATAGTTTCAGATTAAGCGACCATGTCGATGAAGATGTTGACATAATTGATGATCCTTTTCAAAACTTCACTCATTATGTACCATCTTTCGATGATCCTGCAAATCCACGCCCATACCAGAGAATAATTAGAGATGATGATGAATATGGCAATCCGGATCTTGTTAACATTTATGGTCATGAACGAGAAAGGTCAACCAAAAAATGAAAAAGAAAAACAAATGCTAAAAAGAAATGTAAAACTTTATTGAATGTTGTTTCTTCTGCTATATTAAATGTTGTTTCTTTTGATTTATTAAATAAAGTGAATTGTTAATCAACAAGTTCCGAGGCAACGAGATAACGAGATATTGAAGACATAATTCGCGCTTCTCTAACGAACATTCCTCTCAATGTAAGTCAATTTATCAATTTATTTAAATTATTATTAATTGAATAAAAATTCATATTATATTGATTGATTCGTTGTTTGCAGTTTGTTATGAACGTGAGCTCAATTCTTACTCTAACAAAAGACTGGAGAAATGGAAAAACGATTGGACGCGCGGGGTACCTTTACAATCAATTCTTATATTCATACGATATTAACTGAACGTTGTTTGAAATTTTGGTAGCATGTAATTTCTTTTATATATTTGTGATGATATATATTTCATATTTTTGGTGTATTGGACGTATATGTGTTTATGATTGTATGTTTATTTATTTCATGATGTGTATGTTTATTAATCAATTTGATGTTTTGGTATATATATGTGGTATAAGTTTTGGTTTATGGTTTTATTATAGAATTTTTGGTTTATGGTTTATGGTATTGGACGTATATATAAGTTTTGGTTTATAGTTTTATTATAGGAATTTTAAAATATAAATTAATAATTAAAAAATATATATATTAGACAGCGGTTTTCAACCGCTGTCTATGTAAAATAATAAACGAATTTAAAAAAAAATATTGACTTAGACAGCGGTTGATAACCGCTGTCCAAGTGCTTCTCTTGGACAGCGGTTTTTTATCAGCTGTCCAAGCTTGGACAACTGATGCTTGGAGAGCGGTCTGTCCAAGCCAAAATGTGTATTAGTGACTGTCACTATATGCTATAATATGTTTCACTGTTACACATAAACTATCATTATTACTCATAAAAACTATCACTGTTACTCAGAAAAACAATCATCGTTACTTTGAAAAACTATCACTGTTACTCAGAAAAACTATCACTGCTACATATGAGGGTGGAATGACCGCGAGACGGCACGACGCGACGACATGTGGGCTGGAATGGCGTGCGACGGCGTGACGCGACAACGTGTGGACTGGAATGAGCGTGCTAGGCGCGACACGAGAGAGACCGAAGCGTGTGGGCTGGAATGAGCGCGCAACGAACGAGAGAGACCAACGCGCGTGAGTTAATATTGAAATAGTTCATATTAAATTAGTTTGAACCTGATATAGAGGAGTGTTACCCACTCTACATTAGGTATAAAAAAAGATGTGTTCAATATTACTGTTACACTTTGTTTGTGTAACAACACATCGTTAAGAATATCGACATTACAATATTTTGGTGTTTAAGTAATATATTGTTAGATCGATGTGTATCACAAACAAGAAAAACAACATAAAAAGGCCAAAATAAAAGAGAAGCATCAATTATTTTTGAGCCTATAACCAACTACTTTAATAAGGCACCCGAACCACCTATAACATTAAGTTATTAAATATATAATAATCCTACATATATATAATGACTTAGGTATTGGCCCTTTTTAATGGGCAACCTGCTTGATCCGTTATTGACTCGTGAATTTTACCATTTTAACAAATTAATGTATAGTATATGTGTAATATTCTCAATTTTTTGAAGTTCGTGTCTTTCAGATTTGTTTGTTTGAGGCTGTAAAGGAGATTGAAAAAATTCTAATTGAGAGATCCTTAAATATTTAAAAGGTAAATTTAACTTTTGTATGTGTTCCGTTTTCAAGATGTAATAGGTATAATTAAAAGGAAAGTGATAGCATGATTAATTATTATCACTATTTTATTCTAAAAAATTAATGTGTATGATATTGAAATTAGGAAAGGTATGAGTTAAAAGAGAAGCTTAGTATTTTTGTAACTATTAAAATCTAAAACATACATTAGAATTTTAAGAGTAAAATATTGTGTTTCATAATTTAGAAATAAATATACCCAAACTTTGTATCTTTGTTTTATTAGTGTAATTTGCTTCATATTAATGTTGTTAAGCATATTTCCTAGGTATAGTACCTACAGTTATCAAAACGGGCTTAACTCATTGGGCTAGCCCACCCACTAGTGCTTAAGAGGTGGGTTGGGCCTAAATAAAATTACCCAAAGCCTAGGCGGGTCGCCCGTTTGGGCTGCGGACTTAAGCAGAGTGAGTGTGGGATTTGGCAGACCAAACCGCCTTTTTCTTTTAATTTGTATGAATTAATGCACGATGCACTCCATATGGTGATTGTAAAAATATATAACTTGTTACACTGAAATGTGTAACCAATTTTACAATGACAGATTGCACATTTTATTGTAACAAATTATATATTTTAATACAATAAATTATATATTTCTTAAATACACTATATTTGTTTCAAAAAAAAAAAAGCACTATAACAAGTGCACAGAAAACCATCCTTAAAAATGACTAATTTTGACCAAGTGGATGTATAATTTGCGCAAGATGATGTTTTTATAACTTAACCCATGATCGAACCAAACAGAACCCTTCGGTCAATGGATTTGAACTGTCGGGACCGGTTCAACCGGCGGAATGATTCCTGCCTATTTTTTTTTTAATATTTCCTATGTTTAGTTAAAAAATAAAATAAATATACACCTACAAAAACTTAAACATATATCTTATAAATTATATATTGAAAAAAACACAATAGAGTCATAATCATAATCATAAACAACACAATAAAATCATAGTCAAAGACAACACAAGAGAGTGATAGTCTGGACAAAATAAGTGGTGGGACAAAATCTAAGTAAAAAACTAAAATAGAATGGAAAAAAAGAAAAAAGAAGATTACCTGCTTGGAGTTGGACTCAGCTGTGCGCGGAGGCGGTTGGCATCACGGCAGTCGGTGGGCGGCACGGCGGTCGGTGGATGGAATGAAGAAAAAGGCGTGAGTAGCATGACTGCTGCGTCTCCAGAAGAAAACGACGTGAATGAAAAATTGAAAATAACCCTAATCTGCCTAAATAATTTCAGATTTAAAAAAAAAAATTAAGTTCGAACCGGTAGAACCGAGTTTTACTGGTTTTGACCGGTTCAACCGATAAAACAGTTTAAAGGGTGCTTCCGGACCGGTTCCGGGACCGGTTCCCGGTTTCCGGTTGAACCCGGCCTGTCCGGTTCTGACATCATTGGTTGTGTGGCTGCAAAACTTGCATGAAATTGAAAAGTATTTTTTCTTTCTCTCCATGAAAGACCTACATGATTCTTAATCAACATAATAATTAGGTCTGCAAAGTTCTAACATCAAAACGTCTCTACTCTGAACTACAAATTATGCGGTAATGAAATATAAGTGAAAGTCGAAATAATTCATAAGAACACGAATCCTCCTTCGCTTACAAATATGTCCATAAGAACACAAATCCTCCTTGCTAACAAATATGTCCATTAGAGTTGAAGAAATCTTGAGTTATTCACAGGAACCATAAGTCGAAAGTGCAGAGACTCACGAGCTCCTACTGGTGCTATCGATTTCTCTTCCTCATAGCTAGCTGTAAATATCTGCAGAAATCACAGAAAATCATCATTAAGAAATGAAATTAGGCAAGAAAATATGATAGTGAAAGAATTATATACAAGTTAAAAGCTAGAGCTCGTAGAGAGGGGTGAAATCATTCATTTATAGTAATTCACTAATAGATAGGGGTGGCTTAAGACGGTGTTGGCTAAGCTTATTAGCTCCTTAGATATTAAATCAAGACGAAGATGCAAGGAAACAACGTCAAGGTGCTACCACAGCAGCTACGACGATTCTTCATAATCGATAAACCAATTACTTAAGGGGTGTTTGGTTTCAAAATTCTTCAATGGAAATGAGTATGGAGTTAAATGATGATCAATTCACCTTCATCATACTTCATACAAGATAATGAGACTAAAAAATAAGTTAATAGTTTACCCCAATTGATTAACTAACTCATCCCCTATAATCATTTTTCCTCGATCATTCCACTATTCCTCAACCATTGTTCATTTTTTGTCCCAACTGATTCCAGAATTAGAGCATAAAACTAACAATTAATTATTATTCACATTGCAATTCACTATTCAAAGGCTGTATAATAGTTAATTCAGTTGGGATGCCCTACATTCTAATTCCCGAAAATGGTCCGAATCCAATCAGGCACAGAATAGCAAGAGCTCTGTTGCAAAACTCAAGTAATCTAAAGACAAAAAATATATAAAGCTGGGCTGAAAATCTCTGGGTTATCAAGAAAATAGGGGATAATGATAATACACCCCAATGGTAAAAATACATGATTAATGTGGTAAAAAGGATCTCAAATGCAACACTAATGTTCACTGCATGGCACAAATAAGCCACTTAAGTATTTTTGGGTACAAAATGCAGCCAATACTCACATCATGCCTTTCTCTCTAAATCTTGAACCAACTGAAACTGTTTTTACTCTCTCAACCTTTTATTTCCATTTGACATTATAATACTTTCATAGAGTACCTGTCAATGTAAAAGCATTCTTTATTGAATTTGTCAACGTAAAAGGCCTATTATCAGCAATAATCATAACCCACATATGCTCGATTTAAAACCCACTCTCATACTTGAGTGATACATGTACAAAATCAAAGTCAGCAGCAAGCAAGTACACATTTTGGCCATCAACCTCTACATTTAAGGATGTCAAGGAACACCAAAACCCCTCAAAAGCAAGCAACCAATAAACAGAACAAAACAATGAACCACTTAATCCAAGCAAGCATGATTACTTAACATCAAAGGACTCAATGTCTTCTCCCTATTGTGGGAGCAAACTAACACACACAAATAATATGTACAAAAGAATCAATTTTTCAGCATACACATTTCATAGGCATAATAAATAACAACCCAACTTGCTAACAATAAAATAAGCATAAAATGGAACTGTTTATGGACTCCAATTGACATAATTAACAAATAAAAAAAGATACTTTATATCAATTAACAGGTTAACATCATGAAAACACAAAGAGTCTCGAAATTCTACCATCAGACGACCCCGATCGCTTGGCCCGTTTGATCTTCTCTAGCTGAACCTCTGTATCCATAAACAAACGCATCCTCTGAACCTCCAAATCCTTAGCAAATTGCATCCTCTGTTTCTCCAGCTCAACCATCTGCCTCTGCTTCATGCCCTCCACCTTCTCATATATCTCTCCAAACCTCTCAATCGCCTTCGCTAGCCTCTTCAATCCCTCCTCCCCTTCCTCCTCCTCCCCGCCCTTCTCCGCCGGCTCCTCCCCCTCCGATTCCCCATCGTCTTCCTCCACCTCCACATCCTGTTCATCCTCAGCAGCGGCAGCCGCCGCCGCCATAGCTGAGTAATTCCTCCTGAAATACGACTCCTGCAAAGGCGGCGAGGACGAAATCGGCCGCTTCTGAGGCAAACTCACCGGCGTAACCGTCGCAGGAATCACCGGCTTCCGATACAGCAACGGCACAGCCAACGGCGGCGCAGGGAGCGCCAGCGGCGGGAACGATTGAGGCGGCGGCGGCTGCAACGGCGATACGAGCTGCTTGCTCTGATGCTTACTCGAATTAGATCCAATCAAATGCTCCAAACGCGAGTAAAACGGCCACGGCGACGTTAGGGCTCCGTTAGAGTCAACGATCTTCGCCCTCTCCGTCTTGTACTTCTTCTTCAGAGTATCGATCCGGTTCTTGCACTGCACATCCGTGCGGCGCGTCTTCTTCGTGTGGCCGTGGCGGCCGTTAACCGCCTCCGCCACCTCCTGCCAGTCCTTCTGCCGTAAATTCCCCCTGTTGAGCTCCAAGTACCGCCGTCCCCACGCATCAACAAGCGTCGCCGTCGCCTCCTCCGACCAGCAATCCTCACGGAACGGCACCTGCCGCGACGGCGTCGTCGACGATTCCGTCAAATCGCCCATTCACAAACCCTAATTTAAAAATTAAGGGATCTGAAAAAAAAAAGGGGGGGATAGTAATAAAAGGGGGGGAGTAGGTGGGATAAAAGTAAGTGCGGCAACGAGGGGCGCGCCGGATGGTGAAAGCGCGTGGGTTGGGGTATAAGTATTACCGCCGGGGTGGGGCGCGTGGCACGCAATTTCGGCAGCATTGTTGTTGTTATTGGAAACTGCGTTACGTCGTGGTTTTGGTCACTGATTTTTGCGATTGATTTGCGTAATTTGTTTTTGTTTTTTTGTTTAAAACGGAAAAAGAAAATGGGAAATTTGGAAACGGGACGGCGAATGGGCCGAGGGTGAGGTGGTGTAATTTTGCTTTTCTTGTCCGGTTAGCGCTGAGTGTCGCGGGGATTGGTAAGCGGAAAGACGGTTTTGCCCTCTGGGTAAGTCAAGATGTGTCACGGGTTGGACTTGAACCACCGACGGCCAACTTTAAACGGAAAATCAGTGGTTTTCTTAACGCTTAATTGCAAATTAAATTACAAATTTTTTTATTGCAATTTAATCTTTTTTTTTAGTAAATAAAATTTTACCTTTATAATTCTTTTGAATCTGAGCTTTTATTTAATATATTTTTTGAGTTTTGTGCATGAATAAAGTGATTTCACGTCATTAAGGGTATGTTTGTTTTGGGATTACAGTGGACGTAGTAAATTTCGGACTTTGAAGTCCTAAAATTTCAAAATCTCGATGAATAGTTAAGATGTATGTTTGTTGTGGGGTTTTATAGGGTAGAATGATGGAAAAGTTGATTGAGGTAATATTATTATATTATTTTGAGTGTATTGAGAGAATAAAAAAGTAGATGATGTGAGTGTATAGAGAGAATAAAAAGTAGAGTAGTAGTAGGTGATGAAATAGAGTAGGATTAATAGGATTTCAAAATTCTTACTTTAAGTTTCTAAACAAAAGGGGATTTGAGATTATAAAGTCCAAAGTCCGGCCGGGGTAATCGCAAAACAAACATACCCTAATATTCAAGAAAGATATTGTATGTAAGCTAGAATTGCCGATTTTGAAAGTGGATAAACTTGGGTGATCAAAACTGTAAAAATGTAAACTTTAGTGACCAAAACAAGCAAAACACAGTATAATTTATTATTTAAAAATATTTTTTATTTTTTATTTTTATTTTTTAACTAAAATAATTTAATTTCGTAGTTTAGCTCTCAAATTATGGTCCATGATAAATTGTCTAAATAAAAATAAAATTTCAGTTACACATATTATATGGCTCAATTATTGGTTATACTTTTACCCCATGTGTTTCGGTCGCTTGATAGAAATATTTGAAATATTGTCGCAATGATCAATCATTTCAATTATACATACCCAAAAAAGGATGAAAAAAAGTTCCCCTAAATTGCCTCAATTGGGGAACTATATATAAAATAATTAATTTTTTATCTTTCTACAAGTTCGAGCTTTTAAATGAGACGTAATTTTTTTATGGTATCAGAGCTTCCAGGCTTATGCCCAAGTCCGGAGTTCAAATCCCGTTAACATAAAAAACTCTACACATATTAAATTATACACTTGTTGGGTTTCCTCTTCGTTAGCAGCAAAAACTCTACCCACATTAAATTATAAACTTGTTGGGCTTCCTCTTCGTTAGCAGCAAAAACTCTACTCATATTAAATTATACACTTGTTGGATTTTCTCTTCGTTAATAGCAAAAACTCTATCCACATTAAATTATACATTTGTTGGCTTCCTCTTTCTTCCAATGATAGAGTTGATAGTCCAGAGGGCAACCCTTCCTCTTTCTCCCAATGATGGAGTTGTCTCTACAAATTCGAGTTTTTTAGATGAGACTAAATTCTTTCAACGTCACTTTAGCAATTCGATTGTTTGACCAAGAAATACAAGTAATTAATAATTAGTAATATATTAAAAATCCAACATGAATTCAAATGACACCCAAAATTCTATGTATTAAAAATTCAAAATGGATTCAAATGCCACCCAAAGTTAATACCATTTCGCAATGGTTTATGACATAACACTAATACACATTTGGTCTTAGACAGCTGTTAAAATAGTCCTTAGAGAGCGGTTATAACAGCTGTCCAAGCTTGGACAACTGTTAAAAAACCGTTGTCCAAAAAGTAGGCTTGGACAATGATTTTTAACCGCATTGCAAAGTGTTGGCTTGGACAGCGGTTTATAACTGCTGTCCAATTGATAAGATTGGACCGCGGTTATAAACCGCTATCTAACTTTTTTTTTTAATAATATATATTTTTTTAATATATTTTTATGTGAGAGAATAATATTGAAGATGCCTGCTCATTCATCATAGTAAATTAAACTTCATTATATTTGATAACATTTCGTGAAAGTACATCCCACAATTTCTACACAAATACCCTGTAATCTCTGCAAAAGTCATTTTGAGAACAAAAAAAACTAAAAACTGAAATTGTGAATTGATGAGTATATTAGCCTATCTAATCCTCCGAACTTTAGCAAAAACAAAATCAATCTTCATCTTTTTAAGTCCAGATATCCTGTTTTTTCCATACAAAAACACGAAGCATTTTCCATAAGTTCAAAATACTACAAAAACATGATTTGAGGATGTACAATTAATTATACAAAACCTGCAAAAGAAAAAAAATTCTCAAGCAAAACGATGAGAATAGCAAACAAGCTTTGTAATAATCATGAATATCCATGTGAGCAACTAGAACACTGGACCTAGGAATTTCATGTGGCCAAAATATTGCAATTAGGGACAACTCATCATGCCTAGAACAGAGGAAAAGATAACGATTTGAAGAGTAATTAAGGATTTTAAGAGAGAAGGATAACGCGCTTTGAAGATCTAGAAATTAAAAGATTTGATCTGCTCATTACCTATAATTTGTTGAGAACATGAAAATTGGAAGAAGCCCTAGGCTTGTGGAACTACAAACAGATCGGCAGTGGTAGGGGAGGAGGAGGAGGAGGGCGACGACGGCGGCGGCAGCGGTAGGGGAGGAGGAAGAGGAGTGCGACGACGGGGACGGCAAGGTACGGCGCGAGAGGAGGAGGAGAAAAATGGAGAAGGAGAAAATCGTGTACGTCGTATATGGAGGCTGCTGGACGCGTATATACATATAGGGTTTCGGGCTTGGAGAGCGGTTTTGAACAATCCATACACAATCCCGTAGATAGCCGAGGCAGAAAAAAGAAATATAATGCCTCAATCTAGGAACACACAGAGAGAGAGGTCGGGACAAAGCCGACCTCACGTTCAGAAAGAGGCTCAGCGCCAGCCTCACAAAAATCAGTCTGTAGAAACCATCAATCTTGAAGATATCGCCAATGATCCGACGACCACAACAAAGGCCATCACTTTCTTACTACGAGTACAGAAAGAGAGGGCCGAAAAAGAGTTAGCCAAGTTGTAAATTCAAGATGATGGTTATCGACGCTCGCATACACCTGATAGCGAGCAAGTTAAAGTGAAAGCTGCACCAAAGGGGACCGACAAAAATGTCATTGATATGTCGGACGACGAGCAGCCTCAAAGGTCCAGACAATCGGTGTTTGGATGTTTGAGGCTCTCTGTTAAAGATCGAATCGGCGATCATAGGTGTCGGATTCCCTGGAAGGAACAGCCGACGAACATGCCGGGTCTTTCAGCTCCACATGATCGCCCACATCCCGAAAGACAGCAGAAAAAACAAGAATCGTCTGGAACTAAATTGTCTATCCATCATCGATTGGGTAGTCAACGACAAGCATGGAAAGGGGGACTGTCCCATCACGAGCATGACCCTCTGGGTCCTCATGATGGGACACAGCCCCGTTCAAAGTCTGTCAGTTCCACAAAACTTGCAGAAATGCAAAAAGCAATCGAGGGCTTACAGGCCGACCTAGCCGCGACGAAAGGACTCCCTCGGGCGAGCACACTGCCGTGCTCGCCAATAACACCGGCGATCATGGCAGCTGAAGTACAAGAAAAAGTAGTAAAAAACCGACCACCAATCCCTATGTTCGATGCTGAGTCTGACCCACATGTTCACCTCAGCAAAAATTCGGATTATATGATCGCAATGGTGCCACTGATGCAACGCAGTGCCGATCATTTCCCATGACTTTGGGTGATCGAGCACATAGGTGGTTTTCTACTTTGCCCGCCGCATCCATCACGTCTTTTGCCCAGTTGGGACAGAAATTCCTGTCCCATTTCTCATCTATGTGTGCTCGCCAGGCCCCGAAACAACGATTAACACATTTTTCCCAACTCAAGGGAGAGTCAAATCGGGCATACGTGGAAAGGTTCGACAAATGTTTGTATGATGGGGCTCCCGTCGAAGAGGATGCCAAGATCCTCACGGTGGTCGGAGGCCTGACTCTGAATTCGGACATGTGGAAGGCCATGCATCAAGAATGGCCAAACACATATGCCGAATTCCGTGAGCGAGCAGCCAAGATCATAACGATGCAAGATCTGCTAGCCCAATCGCAAGCAGGCCAAGACGTGGCGACCAGGAAGGTGATCGCCGAAAAGAAATCAACAGGCGAAGGGGGGGACAAACCCTCAGGATCTTTCAAACCATTTGAAGAAGGGGCCAAAGCACGTGCGCTTCAGAGTATTCTCGGGGTCTCAGCTGAGATAGTATATAACCAGATCAAGGATCGTAACATGTTGGAAAAACCCCGACGTATTTTTAGGGATAAAACTCATCTAAATCCTTCCAATTTTTGCTCGTTCCATGAGTTTATCGGGCACAATACAGACGAGTGCCGCAACCTCATGCGCCAGCTATGGAAATTATACGAGGAAAATCGCATTGCTCAGTATATTAAGAAGCCGGCGAACAGAGAAACTTGGCGCGAGAGGTCGGGTGATCAGAAGAGAAAGCGTAAGGCGGAAGAGGAGTCCGACAGCGATCATGAGGAATTCCGCCGACAGCAGGACTTACCAAAAAAAGGGGCCCCAACCACGAACAAAGGAAGGGAGGGGGAAGAAATTAACATGATCTGTCCGAACCATGGCCCTGGGTGGGGTTTGTTATCAAGTGTCTTCCCTATCAAACAGACGAGCACATCAGGTGAATGTGGCGAGCATAATCACCCCCCACAATGACTCTCTAACCTTTAGCGCTCGTCTTCTCGATTTGAAGGTGCATCGCTTCCTGGTTGATACCGGAGCATATACGAACATTCTGTTCGTAAACACTCTGCACTAAATGGAGAAGTAAGTTGAGGATCAATGTATGTATATAGAACTATGTAAACACATCATCATGGGTTTTGGGGAATCTATAACCCAACCCTATGATCTGATCAGGTTAGGAGTTAATTTTAGATCCGGAGATTCGACAAACTGGAATGCTAGATTATGTAATCGTCGATTCTCCATCTACCTATAACGGGTTCTTAGATCGCCCGTTCATCCAGGAATTTAAGGCAGCTTATTCGACTTACTACTATTGTCTTAAATTTCCTATTTTTGATGGAACGGGCAAGCATAAAGGACGATCAGAAAAAAGCTCGTGATTGCTTACTATTGTGCGTACCGGAAAGACAAAATGTTGTCAGCTTGGTAGAACCAATATGGAAAGTCGGAGATTCAAGCCAACGAGCGAATATATCATTCTGGGCGGACATAACTCCCCGGGCGAGCAAGGTGCCCGGGGCGATCTGACAAGTCCCCGCTCCCACGAGTATAGATCTGCCCAAGAACAATCTGAATGCGGGTTACCAGACTTAGAACCTCGCATAGGATTCGACCCTATGGAGGTCGAAAGATGAGCACCGGAGGTCGAACATAGATCCCTGGTGGAAACAAAAGAAAAGACGAGCAACTCCTGTTGAGCAGCTAGAATCTGTCAGGGCCGACCCGGATAGACCAGGATCAGTAGAATTTATTGGTTCGGAAATACTGGAACCATTCCGAACAGAAGTGATTGCATATCTTCGAGCAAACTTGGATGTGTTCGCCTGATCACGAGCAGATGGTCAGAAAACCTTTATTCGCCCGAGATAAGCAGACCGACCACAAAAGCCGAGCAAGGGGTGTCGAACACATAACCAGAAAACCTCTGCTCGACTGGCAAAAGGAAAAGACATCAAGGCATCAATAAGGTTTATACATGAGTGTAAATTTGTAAACGAGTCTTGTTTACAAGAAAGGAGTTTTAACAAGTGTAGATAAGAGCCTCAAAGATTAAAAACATCCTGCGTGGTGTTGATTCCTTTATCTAGTTTGTTTGGCCATATGCCCAATCTGGTCGCATTGCAATAAGACGACCAGAATCCAACAAGAATTGGACAGAGCATAGTTTGTGTTTGCTTGGCGAAAGAACGTGTACTTACCATGCTCGAAACAATGCACGCATTGAGTACATAGGTCGCACCATAAATAAGACGACCAGAGCAGAAGCGATCGCCCATTACGTAAGCCGATTGCGAACGATGGGTTGCACCTGACGTAAGCCAACCTTCATGATTGCACCTACGTAAGCCAATCATAAACCGAAGTCAAGTCAAGCACAGACACATCCGATTGTTCGATTCTTATACGAAAAAGCAGGCACTAGCGACCAAACATACAAGATCAAGGACATTTATTATGTTCGAATTCATGCAGAAGAAAATAGGCATAAACTAGGAAACAAGACAAACATCCACCAAACATCAAGCAACACAAGTATTAGTCATTCATCCTCAACGATCAGGTTAGAGGAAACAATTCAATATGCAATTCAATCATTCAACTTCAAAGTTGTTCGAACAAAAGAGAAAAAGGCAAGAAATTACACAAGTTCAAAAGAAACTGTTCGAGCAAAAAATGAAGAAGACAAAAATTACACAACATCTGTTCGGCAAAGCAAAAATTATACTAAGGAACAATTTCATTGTTGGGGGTGGGCGGAAGCAAAATATCGAACAAATCATGCTCAGCCCCCTCAGGAACAGTTCCTCCAGCATGGTCAGTCTCAGTCTGCTCGCCAGGAAGTACACTTTGTTCGGTCATAGGAGGTCCCCTTTGTTCGACCTGCACCTGATCGAGCCCGGACTCAGCTCGGAGAGTTTGATCAGCAACATCAGCAATATTCACATCCGAGCCATCTTCCTCATCCAGGATAGGATCATCAATCTCGATCCCTTCAGGAAGATTGGAGAAATCACACAGATCGTTCAAGTTAGACATCAGAAGGTTGCGATCTGGGGGGTTATCGATCAGGTACTGCTGAAAACTGGTTATGAGCGGGGAAATTTGTTCGCCAGTGAGCGTGTGGCGAGCAGACTGGATGGCATCGGCAAAGACACATATGTAAGAGAAGTTCGACATGGAATCGACATACTCCTCATTGTGCAACCTTGAGTTTTCGAGACCCAAACGAGCGTTGGTCTCTTCAGCAATGATGAGTTGTTGGCCGAGCACATTCTTCTCACATTCCATGACCTCGACATCAGTTCGGAGTTTACGAAGCTCGATATTCATCTCATTC
The DNA here is from genome assembly GCA_037126765.1 of Stenogyne calaminthoides. Classification (NCBI taxonomy): domain Eukaryota; kingdom Viridiplantae; phylum Streptophyta; class Magnoliopsida; order Lamiales; family Lamiaceae; genus Stenogyne; species Stenogyne calaminthoides. The sequence goes on from JBBCBC010000035.1 coordinate 17,367,912, forward strand.
TGAACTCTCCGAATGCCGACCACCTCCTCCTGAGCAAGGTTTAGCTCCTCCCTTGCCTGGCGAGCAACTTCCTGAGCCTGGCGAGCAACTTCCTGAGCCTGGTGAGCATCCTCTTGAGCCTTATGAGCATCTACTTGAGCAGAGGATATCTGTCCTTGAGCCAACCTCAATTCATCCTGAGTTTTGCTCAGCTCGTGCACCTTCTCTTCAAAACTTCTGATCAGAGCCAAGTAGTTGGCATGAAGATTGGCAGACTCAGCATACACTTTCTCACGGATGACCAAAGATTGGCCCTGGTGTACCAGGCCAAGTCGCATGTTTTCCAGAGGAGTTGGACCAGTGGTAGCCTCTTCAAGCTCAGTGGTCCATCCTCGTATGGGGGTCTCGCAAGCCTGCTGAACATGCTCGGGGAGACCCGGAATATTGCGAACACTCGGAGAGCAGTAATAATTCTTCAATTCAGGCATCAGAGGCGCCAACCTGCTCAACCTGCATGTTCACCCGAACAAACAAATGAAATAAAGCGAACAAAATCAATTGAAGGAAAAAGTAATTCAATAGGCGAACAAACGTACCTATTTGCCCGAGCAGGATCCCATCCCAAAAATGATTTATCTTCGGGGGACCGGAGTTGAGGGATCATAGGAGTCCAAGTCCGAGGTCCTGGAGGAGGTGGAGAAGATATACCCACCTCCATTTCAACTATTTGAGCGACCGGACCGACCACAGAGGCGGCCATTCTGATTACTTCAGCAGGGGGGGTCTCCCTAACAGCATCAATGCTCGTCTGAGCCTGTTCGCTTGTCCCCTGCTCGTCAGTTTCCACCCTTGGTCTTTGTGGTGACGGAGCCTGTTCGCTCGCCCCTTGCTCGGCCGAACGAGTGTCCTCTTTGGTCAGCTCGACTCCCCAGGGCCAGACGCAGATGCTCGGCTTGCCCTACTCGCCCTGCTCACTTCTCCTCGATTTGTTCGCTGAGCTTCCCGCTCGGCTTGAATTCGAGCAAGCTCCTGAGGTCTTTTTCTTCGAGCCACTTCAGTATGCTCGAATGTACTCACGGCAACAGTAACAACAGGGAAAGCTATAGATAAAACAGTTCATTATGCAAGAAAGGGAAACAGCGAGCAAAAGGTACTAAACATATGCAAATGCAAAAAGTAATTCTTACCAGCGGGATTAACAACTACAAGATGGTGAGGGGGCACGTACAAGCCTCCTTTCTTCCTCTGTTCGGCGGTATTCAAAGTCTTCACAGATCGTTCTGAGCGAGACTCGAGATCAATTTGCCAGACGCTGCTGAAATAGCCGTCGTTGGTCTCTTTGTCCGTCGCAGCTGGAATTCCTGAAATGAAGAGTGAGTTAAAATCAGTTCAAGCTGAAGAGCAAAAGACACAAAAATACTTACTGTGGTAAACCCCAAAATCAGTGGGGATGTCCAAACGAGCATCTGGTTCGCTCCCAGAAGCCGAGCTTTTCCAATCGCCCCCAACGAACCAGAATTTCTCCTTCCAATCATTGATTTTGTTCGGCACATCCTCAATGATTTTGCACTTGGCATTTGCCTGCATGAACAACCATCCATATTCGCCCTTCGGACGGGTCAAATGCATTAGTCGAGCAAGTTCAGCTGCCGTGGGATAATATCTGGGCTTAATTTTGCCGAACAAAGTCAAGAAGCTCATAATCATATGCCACACGTTCGGCTTCAGCTGCGTAATGGAAATGTTCCATTCAACTAGCAAACGAGTGATAGCCGGATGGAGTGGAAACCTAAGGCCCGCTTCCATCGTATCTAAATTTACAGCAACACAACCCTCAGGAGGTCGGTGCGCTTGTTCATCGGGAGGACAGTGCCCAAAAAAGACATCTTTGGGGGTTTCAGAATTTTATATCTGGTGGCGAGCATATCAACATCGATTATGCTCACAATTTTGCTCGTCGGGAATTTTCATTCTCAACCCTAATTCTATGAGGTCGCTTCAAGTAAATCAAAATTATAACGAAAGCATTATACTCGTTATATGTTGGGCTATGAGGGACACCAACAGGGATATCAAGTTCAGTATTTTGCTCGCCGCCTATCCCTATGTTCGACTCAGTCACATTCTCAACTACCAAAATTTCCTCCCTCACATTATCATCATCCCTATTTACAACCCTAGACCTAATTTGGGGTTGGGGCAAAGAATCCACATCTGAATCATCCAAAAAATCACTACGGGCTAAGTCCCTATCCAATTCGTTTAGGGCTTCATCAGAATCGGAGGAAAGAATGGCAAACGGCTGCCGAATTTGCCAACGAGACTCGAACCGAGACATTCGCTCGGGCTAAGAAGGCCGCCACGAGGGATTCTACCGACAGAGGGGGAAGAGGAACTATGGTGGTCCGATTCTAGTGAAACAGAAGGGTTTGAGCGAGAAGCCATAATCGCAATGAGAGAAAGTATGCAATGGTTACCTGAGTAAGATCCTTCGTCGGAATGGTGAAGCCCTCGCCGGAAGTTTTCAGACACGAAAGAGATTGAAGACAGAAAGCAAGGAGAAGAAGAAAAGAAAGAAAAGAAATTGAGGCGGCGAAATGAGGTATTTATAGATACCGGATTCAATTTTGAAAAACTGCATGTAATATTTAAACGACGTCTACAATGGCCCAATCAAATTATAACAGTCGGGTCCCATGATGAATACAAAGCGTGTAATATTTATTAAAATAATTATGCCCGATGGACAAGTGTGCTCGCCGCTCGCCGACCAAACAAGTTTGTTCGACCAATTTCGCCACTTGTCAACCGGTTTAACATACCGCCTATGAAGTAAGTTTTGTTCGCCAATTTTGCCATTTACCAACTAAGGTTGTTCAACCGCATCGATCGAGCAAAATGATCCCGAAAAAGAACATGACAAAGTTAGTTAAACCGATCGGATCAGGAAGAAAGAATCGATAAAGCCGAAGTCGAAAGTGATCTCGAGGACTCGACAAACCCGAGAGCTTAGACATCCCGAAGGCTCGAGATGACCGGAGGGTCAAGATGCTCGATGCTCGAGACAAACCCGGAGGGGTCAAGATATTTCGATGATCGATATCCCGAGGGCTCAGACATCCCGAAGGCTCGACATAAAACCCGAGGGGTCGAGATGCTCGATGCTCGATATCCCGAGGGCTCACCAACCCGAAAGCCCCAGACTAACAGAGAAGGAAAGATGAAAATCCTGCATTTAACAGAGAAGGAAAGATGAAAGTCCAGACTAACAGAGAAGGAAAGACGAAGCCCAGATGAACAGAGAAGGAAAGACGAAGCCCAGATGAACAGAGAAGGAAAGACGAAGCCCGGATGAACAGAGAAGGAGAGGCGAAACTCGATTTAACAGAGGTCAGGAAGAGTGGAGAGAAGAGAGGCTGCAGCCGCCTCAGTAAGAAAGCACAAAATCAAGGCCGTGGTGTTTGGTTTGCGGCCACACCCAATGAACGACCACAAGGGCCGAGCCTCATGAGTGCGAATAACCACCTGGCGAGCACAAGAATCGGGTCACCCACGACGCCACCATCACCACCTGGATAACAAGTCGAATACTTCTCGAGCAAGTAAAGACAAATGTCAACCAAAGAAGCACAAACAGAAAACGTGGCAACACCACATATATTCGTGTATGTTAAGAAATCGCCAGCTCGTGCTAGCCAGGACACCACCAGCTTATCCAAATACTATAAATAGAAGAAAAAACAACAAAATACAGGTTACAAAAATTTCCCGGAGAGAGACAGGTTCACAAAATACGTTCAGAAAATAGGTTCACGAAAAATTCCCAAAGAGGTGAGATTCAGAAAAATTCGAGAGTTCATCCATACAAAACCCTAGCACTCATATACCAACTCTCCAAATCATCTTCATCCATAGCGATTCTTCTCCATGAGAAGTGTCATATATTGTACGTGTAAAACTCATAATACTATATCCCTGGCTTGGAACGCCCCCAGAGTAGTCATTTCTTGACGAACTGGGTCAACAAATTCCTCTTATTTACAGTTTATTTTACACGTGCATATTTTGTTTGTGAGTTGTCACCAAATTAGCCACATATTATTCTCCATATAAAACGACTCGCAACATAAATGTAGTACTTGTTTAAATGAAAAGTATTACTTGTTTAAATAGAAAGTATTACTTGTTTAAATAAAAAGTAGTACTTGTTTAAATAGAAAGTAGTACTTGTTTAAATAGAAAAGTAGTACTTGTTTAAATGAAAAGTATTACTTGTTAAATGAAAAGTATTACTTCTTTAAATAGAAAAATAGTACTTATTTAAATAGAAAAGTAGTACTTGTTTATATGAAAAGTAGTACTTGTTTAAATGAAATGTATTGATTATTTAAATGAAACGTATTACTTGTTTAAATGAGAAGTAGTACTTGTTAAAATGAAAAGTAATACTTGTTTAAATGAAAAGTATAGTACTTATTTAAATAGAAAGTATCACTTACGTAAATGAAAAGTAGTACTTGTTTAAATAGACTAGTCGTACTTGTTTAAATGAAAGATATTATTTATTTAAATGAAAGGTATTACTTGTTAAATGAAAAGTATTACTTGTTTAAATAGAAAACTAGTTGTTGTTTAAATAGAAAAGTAGTACTTGTTTAAATGAAAAGTAGTACTTGTTTAAATAGAAAAGTATTACTTGTTTAAATAGAAAAATAGTACTTGTTTAAATAGAAAAGTAGTACTTGGTTAAATAAAAAGTATTATTTGTTTAAATTAAAAGTATTACTTGTTTAAATAGAAAGTATTGCTTGTTTAAATGAAAAGTAGTACTTGTTTAAATAGAAAGTAGTATTTGTTTTAACAAAATGAATTTTTAGGATATATACAATTTTAAAAGAATATAATCATTTATTTATAATTTATAAAGTAAAAAAATATATATAATTAGTATTTTAAAGATTATTAGATAGTTAAATTAAACAAATGAAATAAAAAAAAATTAAAAAAAAAGTGTAAAAAAAAAACAAATTAAAAATAAATAAATAAATATAATTTTAATATAATATTGTATAATTTAATTAAATTTAAAAATAAATAAAAACATATAATTATTATATTAAAATGTGGTTAAATTAATAAATTAGATAATTGAAATAAAGGATTTTAAAAAAAATTGTAAAAAAATTTATTTTTAGGACATATTAAATTAATTTCATTAAGTAAAAGCAAGAAAGCAAGTGCCCGAGCAGTTTGATCCTCGCTCAGGCGCCCATAGGTCCCGTGTTCGGTCCCCCTTGAGAGCGAAAATTTACCTCATTTAATTGGGAGGCTTGGTGGCTTATATATGAGATGGATAGTTGTTGGGTTCGAGATGGTTTGTGGTTCGGTGGGGTTCGAACCACCGTGAGCCATTTTTTTTCGTAAATTCACGCTTTAGCGACGGATATAATTAAAAAAAATTAAATTAAAAAATATATCGTCGCTAATCCGTCGCTAATACCGTCGCTAATCGCTACGGTTAGCGACCCTCGATTCAACGACGGATTTTTTTTCGTCGCTAATGTCGTTAGTGCGATTTTTTTCGTCGCTAAAACCGTCGTTAAACCCCATCTTTTTTTAGTGATAAAATGATATGATGTATGAAACTTAGTGTCGCCATGGATTCGATATTAGTGCCGCCATGTGATTCGATCTCAGTGCTGCAAACAGATCAAGTCCCTAAAACATTTAAATACCAAGCGAAGCACATCACAAAACATGAACCAAAATAATATGTGGTAACCCACCAAAAACCAACTCTTGAGCCGAAAATCAGAAAATACGAAACACCTCCAATCCAAGGAATCGAACTCAATCGACAATAGAACGAAACCCTCGTAAAAATGAAAATTACCTAATCGTCGGGATCCCATATCTGCGAAGACAACGCGTCTGATGCCATGATTAATTCCATCCTGAACAAATAGAGAGGGGAGGGGCAAAATCGGCACACATTGTCACTGTAGAACCTTTACTTACCGAAGATCATGGGGGAGGTCATCTTCGAGAGTGTTGAAGGCTACAGGGAAAAGGCCGTAATACCATCCGGATCGGCCATATAAAAACTGGATCGATATAAATTAGTATAGGTTTAATATGGGTTACCAAGTGAGTTCTCATATTATTACAGGACACTATTTAAGCCATATTAAGGCCTACCAAACGGAGCCTAACTGCATTACTTTTGTGATACTCAATTTACAAAAGTAACACAAAATTAAACGTGCAAAATTATGTGTTAGTCCCGGTGCAAACGAGTCTTACACGTGTATGGGGGGGAATACACGTGTTCAGTGTTTTTAAAACTTTTTTTTCATCGAGGTCACTTGGGTCGATAATCTCGAAGATTAGGTCCTGAGAAGCACAGATCGCTCGGGGCCAAGGCCAACGGGGACAGTGACCCTGAGCTGCTTTCAGATACCTCAAATAATCCCAACTGAGTCCTGAGAGTCTGAGAGACCTGAGTGCTTGGATCAGATAACTAACTTCATGAATCCTCAGAAGAGAGTTCAGTTTGGTAACTATCTGTTCTAGCTACTCAGTCGTGCGGAATGGTTGACCCTTTAGTTTATACTCGTTTTAAGCTTTGCTGAAATCCTTCCCTTTATGAAATAGTGATTAGGCTGTGATTCAATTACATGCAACTTCAGTGGATTGATTCCAACTGAATATCAGTGAAAAAGTATGCTTTCAAATTCGAGTCAATGCAACAGTTAAACACAGATAAGGAAAGCAATAAACAACATAGCAATTATAGTGGTTCAGAGACTCAAGCTCCTACATCCACTCTCTCTGATCCTCAGAGAAATTCACTAAACACTTCTGAGCTTTCTGACTACCTCACGTAGTTTACTTACTCAACTCGGCCCTGAGTTTTCTGACTACTCCACGTAGTTTACTTACTCAACCCGACCTTGAGTTTTCTGACTACCTCCGTAGTTTACTTACTCAAACACAAACAAGCTTTCAGACTACCCCTGTAGCTTACTAACTTCTCCTCTAGAGTTTTCTGACTACTCCGCGTAGTTTACTAACTCTTTACAACTCTTCTCACCAACAAACACACTCCACCTTCTCAAGGGTTTGGGGTTTCTCGGTTGGTTTCCAACTAGGATGAGATATCCTTTACAATGAAGTACAATGCAAAGGGTTAGGATGTCTCGACTAAGCTTTGGATAATTCTTATCAAGCTAGGCTTAGTATAGTGAGCTCTCTTCAATATAGAAGCACTTGGGAAATTCTAAGTTTTTCGAGTGCTTTAACTTTTGCAAGAATAAGTTTGAGCTCTTGAGTTGTGATAAATTTCCGTAACCTTACAATGTAGAGGGTCACCAAGATTTATAGGCATACACCAAGGTTACTCTTAAAAACTATCCGTTGGAGAGATAAACCCGTGAGTTTCCTTATGGTGTGTGAGAAATGGCTATATTTAGGGTTTGAAACTCCCTAACACGCGTTTTTAGGCAATAGCCTTTCATGTACCGGTCTTCACTTTTTTGCGATCTGGAACTTTTTGTACATCCGACATCTTTTTTTCAATGAATTGTCACTATCGATGTCGGTATGGCACGATGTTGTCTTCCTCTTTTTTGACTTTTTGTCTCCAATTAAAGGTAGACACATTCAACGGCTCTTTTGATTACAAACTCGAGTTGATATAATCTTAACAACACTTGACTTAGTTCCTTTTGTCCGCATTTGAATGTCTTGGCAAATATCTATTTTCTAAGGAATCGCGATCTTCTCAAGATTGTATATATTCAAAGTGTCTCGGAACATTCGGGTTTATCTTCGAGCATTCATTACATTATTTTGGGTCTTGATAATTATCGTGCCTTGATATTCTTGATCTTCAATCTTCAATCTTGATCTTTGCGTCTTGAGTCTTCGAGTCTTGTGGTCTTCGAGTCTTGAGTGGTCTTCGAAGTCTTGAGTCTTCGAGACATCCGACCGATCTACATCGAATCTTCATCTTTGAGCCTTGATTCCTCAAGATCACATCGAGTCTTGATATCTCGATTTCACATCGAAGTCTTCGTAACCTTCGGCCATATTGAAACTTCGGTTTCTTGAAACATCTTGAGTTCTTCGAGTCTTGAGAACCTATCACGAACTATATCTCGACTATACATTTTGAAGATAACATCCTCAATACTCTAAACTGAATCCTGACTCAACTATCAAGATCATTCTGAACATGTCATACTCAGGGGTTTTGGGATCTAATCAAAATCATATATCTTTTATTAAATTCATCTCCCAACATTATGGCATATCATGCGATACATGCTTATATAGTTCAAATCTAGGAATCAAAGATCTTAATCCATCTTCAAATCTAGGAATCAAAGATCTTAATCCATCTTCAAATCTATTAAGTATATATATATATATTTTATTATAGAGTAGAATCCAATAACATTAAAATCTTTTGCAACGGTCCCTAATGGTGGGAGTTATTGGGGGTCAGAATATGGGGGTAATTATCACCTTTTTCAAGAGTGAAAGTTCTAACCTTTGCTCTAATCACCTTTTTAGGATGCTATTGGCATCACATAAATAATTTCTTATTAGACCCAACAAATGGTTAAAGATACCCCTACTTTCTAGATGCAAGCCACAAATGCATTATTTTGATCCAAAGTATTAATTGTGGGGACAAATTATTCCATCAAAATAAGGATTAAATTATCAAATTATAGTAATATAATATATATGTGTTTTCAACGGTCTATATATGAGTTTTTTTTCTGGTGAAAAGTTATCGAGTAATGTTAATAATTTATTAGCCCAATTTTAGGATATCGACCGTGACAAGATGCTTTACCTTTAGCACTAGCTAGGAACGAATTATATTTTATTCAAATAACATAGACTTTTGCAAGTACATGCACATTTATATTGTAGTATATATTTTATGACAAAGTCTCATGTAAGAATCCACAAGACTTGATTTAAGATCATGTCAAGATCATTTTAACCCTATTTATGTATCAACAGAACATGTCTAATATATTTAATGAGTCAAATATTTTTTTAAATGGATCATTCTGTTGCATGAGTGCACGGTATATTTGGGTGCATAAGAGACCCACCCATATTTTATAATTTACAGACGCGGTATGTAATTTTTTTACATGTTTTCACTATTTCCAATTTTGAATATTTGGCAATAATTTAATTTTTTTTAAGTAACACAAATATTTGCAAAAGTAACACATCTTGGGTAGGAGATGATCTCAGCAGTTCAAGACTCTTTATATCTAATAACCTTTAAAAAAAAAAAATTCTCCTTCTGAAAAAGATTCTTGTGAATTAGGTTAGTCAAAAAATTACTGTAAACTCGTTAATATATTTTTACTCTTAACTATGATAAAAACTCGTGTGAATCTGAATTCACCGTGAACTCGGTTTTTTTAGTATCACTGTTATATATAAAAACTCTCACTGTTATTCATAAAAACTATCACTGTTATGCACAAAAACAATCACTGTTTAGAAAATGTTTTATATTTTTAAACAGTGAAAGTTTTTATACATAATAGTGATAGTTTTTACTCATAACAATGATAAAATTTATGTATAGACCTGATTCACATGAATATTACTCTTTAGCTATATAGAAAATGTTACTAACCTATGAAATTAAACATTTCTAAAATGTTATATTAAGTCGATTAAAAAATATTATTTTATTAAATAGGAATCGCGTGAACATGATTTACAAAATACCCACTCCTATAAAACATATCTTTTGCTTTAAAAAAAAATAAAAGTAAGCATACCCTTTAATAATACATTAGCACTAACTCTCATGTAACACTTGCTCATTTTATGAAATTGTTACTATTACATTTATAAACTGATATCATTATTCTTATAAATTAATACTTATAACATTTAATGTTATGATCTCAATTTACTAATGTAGTGGTTATTAGATTATCAGTTGATAAGTGTTATGATATTAATTTATATATAATTATAGTGATATAAATTTAACACTATAAATAAGTTTGATCAGAGATCTATTCACACATTAACTTGATTACAAGATTTAGCAATCTTAACACAATTTTAAAATTTGTAGCCATTCTTAAAAAAAATAAATTACAAAGCGAAATCTTTGTCGTATAAAATCAACTTCATGATCTACTCAATGCAAATAGCTAGTAGACTTTAATTAGTCCCAATTTTAACTGGATCTTGACCGGGTATTATATGCATTATCTCATGTAAAGTTGAATTGGACTTTTTTAGAGGGGGAGGATTATAAAATCGGTTAAGTCTCGATTACATTAAGATGCATCGTGCACTCATTATATATTTTATAATTATGCAATTTATTATACTGAAAAATATAATTTATTTACATTGAATTATAAAACTATTAATATGAAAAAATAATTATACAATTCATTATAAATAAATTGTATCTTTCAGTATAGCAAGTTGCATAACTCTAAAATAACACTATAAATTCACGGTGCATTTTAATGTACATGATAGGCACCCAATATAAAACCAGTGTAGCCCCCCTCTCAAGATAAATAAGTAAATGAATATTTTAAAATTAAAGATAAATAAATTAGCTATAAATAAAAATAAAGATAAATAAATAAAGATAATGCCTGGAAACATGGAATTGCTCACATCTTTTTCCACGATGAAATCATGGCAGGTTTAATAATTTTTAACTTTTTGTGAAAATCTGTGGGTGGATCAGGGTTGATAATCAATTAAATTAAATTATGGAATACTCAATTCGAGATGGATGTTTTAAATTCTAAGAGACACACTAGATTTTTATATTATTGCAGAGAGTGAATTGTGGAGTATTATATTGATAGTGATTGTTGAAAACAAAGTAAATAAATAAATTTAAATTCTAATTTAATCGATTTTTGTACCGAATATCGAATTATAAAAAATAAAAAATTAAATTTGTTCCTAGTGGCGTACTTAACGATAATATAGAAAGAAATTCTCGAACAATAAACTTAAATTGTGATTAAAAACCTCATCCATAAACTAGTAGATCTCGAGTGAAATTTTATTTATAGTATGAAATTTATACAATTATAATTATAAATTAATATCTTAATATTTATTAACTGATATCATAATATTAAATGTTATGAATGTTAATTTATACGAGTAGTGATATTAATTTATAAATATAATAATATTAATTTTATATTAACAACTTTTATGCAAAAATTTATTGAGTTATGGAGCCTGATCAAACTGCTTCACGTCCCAACTTCTCGTTAATCCTCTTTTAGTGATGTTCGATCAGAATGAACATTTAGGATTTTGAACAGTTTTACTTATGAATACTTATTTAATTCATTGTAGTTGTTACCGTAAAAAATATTAGTAAATTCTCTGGTTTGGTAGTACCCAATTTAAACGTAATTATTCTTGATGAATATAGTGTCAAGAATTGGATTATCAAATCTGTGTTATTTAATTTCGTTTCTATCAAAATTGTTATAATTGCAGTTAAAATTAACAGAATCTTTGTCTACCAAATTAATAACCGAATTTTTTTGCTAAAAATTCAAAATAATAAAAAATGATCATCATAATTAAAGAAAAATCAAGAAAATGAATTGAAGATGAGAGAGAAAACAGTAAGTGGGATCATTTTCAATATCAATCTCATAAACAAACAAAACAATCTCTTTCGAGTCGCCGTACGTCTCTGCAAAACGGATCCTGATAATGATGACGTGTAAATGTGAACATGCTTTTTCCGGCGCCGGATAATCTATCACCACCGCCGCCGCCGCCATGATATAATATATCCAAAGACACAATTCAGTACTGAATATTATTAGTATTTTTTACCTCTTTCCTTAAATATAATGCTTATATACAATCCAAAATGGAAAAGGAAAAATAAGAAAACATAAAAAGATTTTTCAACAAACATTCTCAGCTCTCTGAATTAATTTAGGACCTTTCCGCAAAGGGTTTCAAAATTTTGAAAATTTTAATTTAGTCTCATAATTTATTCGATTTTAATTCTATTTTTGACGAAAAATAAGAATAACATCGTATATTTTTGTTGGAAAAAAAAAAAAACATCATACGATGCAAAAAATACAAGACTATACGATGTGGTTTCTAATTTTGTCGGCAAAAATAGGATCAAAGTCGGATCACCAATTAACAAGTTACGAGACTAATTAAAATTTTCAAATTTTTTGTGACATTTTGCGCAAAAGGCCTAAATTGTGGGAGGAAATTGAATTCTTAGCTCGAAAAAATTCAACGATAATTTAAGCATCCACCGGCGTTTCAGAAATACTCTCCAAATGCGGCCTCCAAACGCCGACGCGTCCCCGCCGTCGATCCCTCCCCGTCGATATTTTCTCCTTCAGAATCTCACTCAAATACTGATCAGAAAGCAGCAAATTCGCCACAGAGACATTACACTCCGATTCCACCTTCTTCTTCCTTCTCGCCGCCGATCGCGACCGCGCCTTCTCCGGCGGCGCCGGCGCCGGCATGAGGAAATAGATCTTCCCGCGCTTGAGGTCGGCGTCGGGCGAAACGACGACGATCTGGGGACACATCCCGGACTCCGACGGGGAGGAGGGCTTCTTAAGGACGTGTTTGGGGTGGAGTTTCATGATGTCGGCGGCTTTGACGGTGCCGGCGATTTCCTGGACGCGGCCGTTGGAGTGGACGATGCGGATGACGTCAAGGGCGCCGCAGGGGAGAATGCAGGATATGCAGCATCTGATGGCGTTTTTCATAACTGATTTGTTATGTGCGTGTGTGTGTGTGTCAGAGTTGG